>JAAAKQ030149487.1:7949-22019 GCA_010016005.3 Zanna intricata
TTTTTTTTTGTTAAATATAAAAAATGAAAGTTCACGTAGTATTTTAGAAGAAATCAATTTATTCAAACTTGCTATATTAATCATTGGCATTTTATTGTATTTTCCTTACTTTACACCCTTCAATTTTAAGATAAACCTTAAGATGTTCCAAATGATAAGATGATGTTTACCTAAAATATTGTTGCTTCATGTGATATATTTTTTTCATTCCTTAGAATGAATAATTCATTTTTTATCAGGAATAATAAAAGTGTATGGACTTACAAACTAACATATTTTAAATTTATATTAAAAACATTAATTAAGTATAAGACACTAGTTTTCTGTAATGTAAAATATTCTATAAAGGAAATAATCTATTTCTTTAATACATAGGGAAAACAACTTTTGAAATGTGAATAAAAAATTCCAATGTTGAATGTTGGAATAAAATGTTCCAACATTTATATTTAAAATATAAAATTAAGAAAAAACAACAGAAATTTATTAAAATTTATAAATTTTTAAAAAAGGAGATCTATGTTTTAATAAAGTTGATTACATGCAATTACATGGTCTGTTATATGTATACAGTAGTTGCCATCTACTCTACTTATTGTTGGGGATCAGCACATTGCGGGTAGCTCTAGGTCATGATTAGTAATTTTAAAAATCTATTATTTGCTGTGCTTTTTTACTTATCTAATGAGTTTTTTAATGGAATTTTCACATGTAATAATTATTCCTGTTTTCAAAGAGGTAAGAATCATGTCCTATTTAATTTATATATTTTTTAGTTTCAGATTTTATTCACACATTTAAATTTCATTTATAATTTTTATTGCAAAATACTATATGTTGATACTTTTAGATTTAAAACTGTTTATTTTAATTAAGAATACATGTTTATAATGGAAAATTATGTCAAAAAATTTTCTAAAAAATTTGAAAAAGAAGCATCAACATAGTGAAGATGAAAAGACTGTTAAAAAAATATAACATATGTATAAGAAACATGCGTGACCAGAGGTTACTTTAACTATAGAGGTAGAACATTTCTTCTTAAAAGGTTAATTACAAAATCCATTAACAATATTTAATAGAAAAAAAATCTCTTTAAATTGCATACACCTATGAAGAGAATGTTGAAATTCTATTCAAGAACCTTTTATGAGCTAATTTCTGTCAGATATGCTTAATGAGTTACAGATGACTCAATGATTTACAGATGATTCAGTATTACTTTGGCTTGAAATAAAAATCTTTGTCTTAACAATTTTTATGTTAATTATCAATAATATAACATCTCAAAGTAAGACCTGAATAATTTTATTAAATTTTTTTTTAACATCAATAAAAAATAAGCTTATATTATATAATACCAAGACAAAGAAAAGTTGTCTTGAAATTAACATAATAAATTTACAGTAAAAAACAAATGGTTAATTCAGATTACATTTTTATGTTGCAATCTGTTCAACTAGTGTCAATAAGAAACTCCCGTATTGCCCATTGAAATGAGGATGATAAATATGACATGTAAATGAGGTATAGTCTTGTACAGACTCAGGACGAAAAAAAAAGATAAAAACTATCAAAGTATGATATCCACTGACTAGTACTCAAATCTGTATAAAGGTAACTAACTTTTATTAGATTTGAACCTCAGAATCTTCAACTTCGAAAATCAGCTGTTAGGCAAGTGATTTGCGATGATGAGTTTATCATTAGAGCAGCCAAGTGGCTTAATTCATATGAACAATATAAAGGTAAAATTTTATTGTTACCTTAATAAGAGATACATCAATAAATGCACATCAATCATAAGCAAGTTAAATAACAAAGAAAAATTTTTTATAATATTATATAAAAATATTAATTCTTTCATTAAAAATAAAAATAAAATAAAAATTGTTTCATTAACAACAACCATATTGTTTTTTAATATCATTTCAGATAAAATTTAGAGTTTATATTGAAGTGTAATTAATCATGTGACATTAATGGTGATGATAAATAAAATAATCTTATGTTATTTAATTTTAACATATGATTTTTTTTTAAAATTATTTTTCTTTTAATCCATAACATTGCCTTATTATCAACAACTGGTATTATTTATTATCTTTAATTACAAAAAAAAATTTAATAATAGAAACAAATTCTATATTCTTAAATATGCTAAATTTGCACTTTAAAGTAAATTTATTTTCATTGATTTAAAAATGAGCGGATAGAATGTATTAAATCAGCAGCCACAATAAATGGGCTGCTTTTCTTCCTTAGCTAAGGATTCGATTGAGATGCCATCCTTATTCGTGCTGATTCTCGTGATCGGTTATGTACTTCTGCTGTTCTAAGTGTTATCCCAAATATATCTTCATGATATCGATTTTCATCCTATGAATAAAAATACATAAATAAGTTTTTTGTAAGAATAAATTATATCAATATATATTATATCACAATGAAATGGTTCATCACATAAAAATATAATTATATATGAAATATAACAAAATGATTAATAAAATAAGGAATGGATTTAAAAAATAGAGGGTCAACTTGTGCAAGCAACTGATCAGGTCTCTATCCAATCTGGTCTTTCTTTTGTGGTAGAAACAAAACTGATGCAAATAAAAAATTAATTAAAAAATTCTAATGACTGTTTTCATATAACATACATAACTAATTTTTAATGAATAAACAGTTAGTTTTTGAATTCAATATATATGTTGAGTGAACGATTCTAATCTTAAATTTTAATTTTGATTTTAGATTTGGATTAAACATCATTGGAGGATTAAAAGATACGTGAATGGCTGCAATCAGCATTTGGGTTCATCTGAAAATGCTTGGCAAAATAAAAATTTTATAAAATCATTATGCTATAAAGGTGTAAGTTATCAAGTTGGTTCAAATGCACTAACGTATAAAAAGTATAAATATCAACTTTATAAATCAAGTGTAAGACCCCAAAATGGCAGAAAACTAACTTTTTTTTTTTTTTTTAATAATTGGGAAAAAAATATGTCATAAAACTGCTGAAACATGAGCTAAACTAATTATATTAACTTAGCATATGTAAGACCCCAATAGAGGAGAAAACCATAACAAACTTATTTGCATTCCCTAAAATTAAAAAAAAAAAATTGGATGAATTTGTCAAAATGATTTCTTTTCTGTACATATGGAGCATTGATAACAGTTAATTTTGGTTCCAGTTGACAAGATGTAGGGAAATACATCTTGTCAACATATAACATCCTGTAGGAAAATACACTGATATAAAATTTAGGCAAAGGGTAGATAAATTTTGCACATAATTTGATGCCCCTAAGATAGTAAAGATACTTTCTGATGGTGTTCAGTCTTATACAAACTCCCATAGCAAAATGGCGGCAAAAATCCTTTTTTTTTATTATTCCTGGAGCCAAATTCATATTCTTGAATTAATTAGATGATTCAATTACATTAGTATATCACCTTGGTTATGTATTTGAAAATTTAATTTGGGTGTGGGGATAATAGCCTAATTTTTCTTTTGCTTTTTTATCATTTTGCTTGAACATCTTCAAACTTAATTAACTGATTTTTATGAAATTTTGTATGATAAATTCTTGTTACGGGTCACTGATACCATTTAAATTTGGTTTCAATTAGTCATGTGGGTGGGGAGTTAGAAACACTAAGGATCTAATATCTCAATGTTTTATTCAAAATGTAGAATAATTTTTTACTTGCATATTTATATACTTTAATATGCCTTTCTTTCTAAATAAACTTTCTCCTAAATAACTGTCTGTTGAGGAAGAGATTTTTGTTAAACATAACTGAATAACTTCTCTGGTGAAGCCAAGTTTTTGCTCTTTTTTTTTATTCTTGTAAAGATATTATTAAAATACTACTTTATAATTAATTTTTATAATTTTTTAATTTTTTTTTAATATGTGATTAATTTTTTTGTTGATAATATGGATTTACTTTTTAAAAAATGGAATATTAATATTAAAATTTTCGCATAATACAACACATTTTAAATATTAATATTACAAGAAAACAGTCCAAAACCAATAAAGAGAAAAATTATAAATTTATCTTATTAAAAGTTTTCTAACACAATAAATTCAAAAAATCAAAACTTACTAAGCAAGAGATAGAGCCTCAGATCACTCATAAATCCTAGTTAATACTTTGAAGGAGAATTACGATTATTTGAAAAGTAGAGTAATTAATGATTTACGTTCAAGTTCAAATTATGTTTTATGTTTTCCAGTCATCTTTTTAAATCTGATAATGCACCTCCTATTTTAGTGGACTTACTGGTAGTGTTAATGGCACCCAAAAGTGATTAGGAATGTTCTTTAACATGTAATCTAACATCATAGTTTATCTATATTATTTTTATAAAATTTAGTGTGTTAATAAATTTCATATTGTTCAAAACATTGAACCATGGTTTTTACATGCTATTTATAAAATGTCCAAGATGTTGTTAATGTCTTAATATGTATGTCCTGTTTTCAAACACTCTTTTACAGCCTTGACTGTAGCCAAATGACATAAATAAGAAAAAATGAATCAATCTTTCATTTGTCCTGATTGTTTAAGACATCCATGCTAGAAAAGTTTATTAAGGTATGCATATTAGGTAATGATTTGCTTGTTGAAAAATAGGTAAATGTAATCAAAGTTGAAAATAATAATATTTAAAAAGAGATTAAAGATGAAGAAGATGGGCCATAACTTGAGATTAAAAGACTGGCATAGAATAAAAAGGAATAAAAAAGTGTTTCAAAAGCAGTCATAATAAGTGATAAAAAAGATCTGAATCACTTTATCCATCAAGAATCTTGTGTTATCAAATAAAATATTATCTGTATTTTGAGTTCAAGACTTATAACAACAGGAGTTACCTATAACATAAAATTTTATAATACTTACACGTAACTGTCGAATGTAAGTTTCGACTTGGTGATCTGTCATGCTGCCTTGCTCCTGAAGTATCTGTCTTAAAGTTCGGTAAACATGTTCTGCCATTGTACAATCCCCACATACATAAAAGTGACCTGATTCTTTCACAATCTGTCTATATAAAGAACGTGCTTCACCTTTCATTAAATCTTGAACATATGTCTGTGAAGAATGTATCATTAATAATATAATATTGCTCTTAACAGTTAGAAAAGTGAAATAAAAATATACATATAATACTATTTTATCTCTATTGAAACTATTTTTTTTTTTTCAGATTTTTGCTTCCTACTTACAAAAGCAATTACTTCCTTTTATTTCTAAAAAGAAGATGCAATGAATTTTAGAGCCTCAACAATAATTTACAAATTAGTTTGCCACAGCAGAATTTACATTGCAGTATAATAAATAAATATAGTAATATATACTAGTATAGTATAATTAGTATTAGTATAGTAAATAAATTATATTATATTCAGATAAATATACTACATAATTCATTTGAGAAATAGGGGGTATGTTATTTTAATAAAATCTGTTTCAAATTTATCGGAGAAACCATGAAAGATTTGTGGGTAAACTGAAAATGATAAAATATAATAATTTTATTAAATAATTGTGACAGATTTGTGATTGTAATGAAATTTGAAAAAAAAAACCAGTGAAGAAAATATTTACAGTTTTGAGATGATAGTTAGAAATCATTTGAGTGCATATTCATCACATGTTAAATAAGACTGCAAAAAATTCAGTTTTACTTAATAAGCATAAAGGCTGCCCAAAAATTAAATAATGTTTCTACACAGTACTTGTGCAGGTGATTGTCCACTGATTATGGTGAACCAGTTCATTCCCCATTATATTATGAGAGTGGCTGAAATATAATGCACAGTCCTTCATACTCACTAATGAAAAGGGAGAGTCCAGTGAAATAAATATGACATAAAAGTTCATTTTATTTGTAACAAAAATTTACATTTATTGTTCAATATAGTCACCATTAACTGCTACATATATCTTCAAATTGTGAACAAGTTTTCTCATTTTGTCAAGAATGAATGATGCTGGTGGTTTTTCCTTAATCCATGACCTCACTATACCCATCAGTTCATCATCCATGGTGAAATAAGTACCTTTAGTATCCCTTTTTAATTACAGGTTGCCAAATCTGATGTGTATGAAGGGTACCGAATACATTCAAATTTCAACTTCACAAGGGCCTCAGAGATTGCACACAATATGTGTGGCGAAGTGTCAACATGTTGCAGACTTATCAGCTCCATGGATTGTCAAAAATTACACACAGATCTCCTAGATGCCTTAGAAGCACCAAAAGGATCAGTCACAAAAACTAGTTAAAACATCCTCAATATGAAGATTCATCCTCAATATTTGCTTTATTAGTTTTTGATGTATGAAATGTTATTTCCTATCTGCTCACAGTACTTCTATCAAATTTCATCACCATAAATAGCTTTAGATGACAATCAATCACTAGTGTTCACTTTTTGTGCTATTAAAAATTCAATCACTGCTTGTTGTTTTAGGTGCATTGTCATGGCCATTCCATAACAATGGCAACTGACAGAAAATGAGACAGCTTCAACGAGTGGATATTAACAGCAAGAAAATTAAACTTACAAGATAGTAGCACATGATGTTTTGTGTGAAATTTTGTTCTCCTGTTACATTCCTGTGTACATGACATTTCAGCTACTCCTTATACCTCAAAATAAGTTGTTGAAAAACAAACTGTGATTATTAGATAAAATTATAAATGAATCGTGCATGAGAAGATGGGCATCATGTTCAGTCAAATGTTCATGATGAAGATTGTTTCAAACTGTTCTTTCTTTCGACTTGACAACTGAATTAAAAATGTTGTCAATAAAGTTAGTTGTTACATAAAAAATAAAGTTATTACTGTTAAAAAATGTGTTTTGTTAAAATTGATTTATGTTATTTCTTTCTTTTTTTACTGTTCCTAAGAGACATTATATCAAAGTAATTAAACTGGTCTAGTGCCTTTTTCACTCAAATAGGTGTCTGTGTCAGCTTCATTACATCTGTTATTAATAGATGATAAAAAGAATAATAAGAATTAATAGATGAATATATATATGCATACACAAAAGTATGCATACATTAGGTGTTAACAGATTACAACAACCCTCAAATAACTTTTCAATAGTTAGACATAGAAGAATGAAATTTAAAAAATTCTTCTCACTTGAAAGGATCTATTTATTTTTTTAAGAGATCATCTCATCACAAGAATCTAGCAAGTTCTCAGGGGGCAACTGAAAAGTTTTAAATGGACAGGGTATGATTGACAACCTTCTCTTTTTTTTCTGCTTAGCCTCCAGAATCACTGTAAGGTATTACTTTAGAGGGTGAATGAGGATGATATATATGAATGTAAATGAAGTGTGAGTCTTGTACAATCTCAGGTAGACCGCTCCTGAGATGTGTAGTAAATTAAAACCCAATCACCAAAGAAAATTAAAAACCACCAATCCACAATATAGTATTCAAATCTGTGTAAAAGTAACTGCCTTTACTAGAATTTGAACCTTAGATCTCTCGACTTTGAAATCAGCTGATTTGCAATGACAAGTTTAACCAGTAGACCAACCTGGTGGGTTATGGTTGAAAATCCTAATCAAAATTACTGCCGTTTAATTTTTTCTCAGCTAGTTTAAAAAGTAGCCTGCAGCACTTCCCTAGCAGTGGTCTCATACCTTAAAACAGATAATTTTGAGATAGGAACAGTTAATAAATTTTATTTTTCTTAAGTGTTTTACTGTTGAGAAAATCTTTAAGTGTTAAGGCTACTTTTGAAAGCAGCTCTTAAAAATATTATGTGACTACCGTTTTGGTTAGGTATATGTTTCACATTACAATGTAATATTATAATCATTAAAATTAAATTGTGACACAGTGCAAAATAAAGAGGAAAACATATTCTGTTATAGAGAAAATAAAAATAAAATAAATAATTAGTTTTGATAGATCTGAATTGGCATGTTGCAATATAATTTGCTTAGAGTTTATAATTAATGACAAATACAGGCAGTGTAACCAATCTTGATGCTTGGTGGCAGTGTAGCAACAGCTGCATTTTTAATCATTCTACCCTCCTTTTAACATAAAATTTCTTCATTAACTAACAGTGAATGGGCCTTTAGTAAGATGTATTGAGTTGTAAGTATTGGATTGTAGAACACAATTTTTTTTAAATTTAATCACCTCAATACATAACCAATATTTTGAACATTATTATATTTTTAAATCTAATCTTATTTAATAACTAAAACTGAATGTTTTCAGTTTGGGTAATGGGCTCCATACTAGCCGTTGCAGTCCAAACTTCAAGATTCATTGCAGGAGCTATAGGTCTAGGACTGGTCAGAATCTATACCAATTTACAACTTAACCTACATACAGAATTCAGGCTGTAAAACAGGTTATAAATCTTATAACAAAAAATAGGAACAAATTTATTTGAATTTGTGTTTTACAATGAATATTTTGGTTGTTTTACATGTAAAACATTCACTATATTGAGAGGCTTTACATCGTTTTATTCTATGCTAATAAGCTTACTAATTTACTTCTTGTGCATTATATAAGATAATAATTATTAGGTAGAATGATAAAATTCAAAATGAAAAGCTTTTAAGATAATAAGGAGAAGATAAATCAGCAACAGAATCTAGTGAAGGATAAGGTTGATGCCATGAATTAAGACATCCAGGTTTATAACCCATTAATTAACGGATAGAAGAACATGTAGAAGGTACAAACTATAGAGAAAGACAGAATTAGAAATATATGAAACAGACAAATGAGGATTATGATGTATTAAATACGATGAGGTTAGCACAGCACAAAAAAGGAATAAAAAATAATTTCAGAAAATAAAATAGAAGAATAATGCATAATAGATTTAATGCTATCACAGTGATTAGTTTAGGTGATAAATGGGATATATGAGATTTTTATCATACAAAAAAATTTTATAAAAAAATAAAAAATAAGAAACTGTAATAAAACTTACTTTAGATAATTTGGGTTCCCTTGACAATGCTAGGAAAGCTTGGTTAAGTACTCCTTCTTTAAGCATTTCAGCTTTTTCTTCTTGGTACAAATCCAAACTGCGTAATCGGCAACCAAAAAATAATGTCATTTTCCCCACTTTCTCTGCACCTGTTTGTTTTAAGCATAAAATAACATTAATTCATTAATGATTTAAATTTCAGATTATAATGGTGTTATTTTGATAACATTTAATAGTACAGCAGCAAGGAGCATTATCTCACAACTAAAACTAAATGCTGTTATTGATACAAGAAACTTAATAACTAAATTGAAAGGTTACAATTCCTTATAGCAGACTACTGCTTCTCTAATAACAGGAATAATGATTTAAATGAGGCTCAGGTAAATTATGATTAACGGCTAAAAAAAAAAATATCTACTAAGCTACATACTTACGGATGTTCACCTTCAATTTTATCAAAAAGTTAAATATGAGCGTGCAAACTGTACAGTATGAATATGTACATCACATGCTTGTACATAAAAAAAAAGTTTAAGTGCAAAAAACAGAAATTTTATTGAAAATATATCTTAACCCTACTTTTGTTTAAAAAAAGGTAATCACCAAGCTGAAAGTAAGTTTTAAGGAGCAATTTATATATATTTGTTTTGTTAAAATGCACTTATTATGTAATTTTCATACAATTTATAAACAGATGTAAACAATGTATGTATGTGTAAAAATTCAGAATAACCATTGATTTTTTTTGGTCAAAACAGGTTATCAGAATGAATATATTTTTTATCATAGTTGAAATTTTGCTTAGACAGTATATGTATAGAATTAACATAAATTAATAGTATTATTATTTGTAGAAAGTAAAGATAAAATGAGTAATTTAAACTAATTTATTACAACTGATTAATAAATATGTTCTGACATAAATAAAATAGAATGGAATAAATTAGAAAAATAAAAATTTATCTTTTTTGTTTTTATTTATAATTAATCATGATAATAGAGTACTATTTACAGTTACAGACATATGAAATTAACAAACATGAATTGTTCTTTTTTACTTCCTTGTACAAAGTAAAGGAAGTATTGTAGTTATAAAAAAATTTGGTTTTCAGATTTCAATGGAAATATCCATTTTGACTATTGCTGAATCCATATTGACTAGTTTCAGCATGACGTCTGTATGTAAATATGTCTGAATCTTGCATAACTCAAAAACGATTAGCCGTAGAATGTTGATACAGGGAAACAACTATAGAAAAAGGTCAGGCACATCCATGTGGTTGTCAGATTGAGAGGGTTGTATGTGAATAATATCAAATATATAAGAAAAACACAGCAGCAACACTTATAAACACATTAGTATCAAGGACAATAAATTAAAGCCAGCTAATAATCTATGTAGCCAATTAAAATTTTGAATAGTTTGACTAAATTGTTGGTACAATTTTTGGGTACAGTTTTTAAACTAAATGATTTAAAAAAAAAACAGATTAAAATTTTTTAAAATCTGTTCCACAATTTCATTTTTATGCTTATTTATATTACTGAACTGGAAACATTTAAACAAAACAAGAAAATTTATCTGGTAATAATCTCAAAATGTCTTTATGGAAAAATTTACATCTTATGGGAAGCCAGATAACAAATATTATCTTAATTTTAAATTACTATTATGGTTTATCATTGTAATACATTTTTTTAATATTTATTTTACACTAAGTTTTATTTACCAATAAAAAAATAATAATTCTGGCAAATAAAGATTCATTCAAAATTCTTCTTTTTCCATCAAGTTAATAAGATTTACGAAACTATTATTTTTTTGTCTTCAGCTATTTGACTGGTTTGATGCAGCTCTCCAAGATTCCCTATCTAGTGCCAGTCGTTTCATTTTGGTATACCTCCTACATCCTATATCCCTAACAATTTGTTTTACATATTCCAAATGTTGTCTTCCTGCACAATTTTTCCCATCTACCTGTTCCTTCAATATCAAAGCGACTATTCCAGGATGCCTTAATAGTGCCTTATAAGTCTGTCTCTTCTTTTAACTATATTTTTACAAATGCTTCTTTTTTCATCGATTTGCCTCAACACCTCTTCATTTGTCACTTTATCCATCCATCTGGTTTTTAACATTCTCCTGTAACACCAAATTTCAAAAGCTTCTAATCTTTTCTTCTCAGGTACTCCGATCATCCAAGTTTCACTTCCGTATAAAGCAACGCTCTTACATATACTTTCAGAAATGTTTTCCTGACGTTTGAACTATAAGAAACTATATGACTGTCATAATAATATTATTAAAATAAAGAGTTTAATGTAAAAAATATATAAACCTTTAATGAGAAGCAAAAAAGCAACTTATAAAAAAAATTATACTGTGCTAAAACTGATCATCAGGAAAAAATTTTAAAAATATTTAAATGATTAATAAAACAAAGGTTTTATTTTTAAACGTACTCAAGTATGTATTTTTCATACACCTTAATAAAATTAATCATGGACCATTAAACTTCTTCAAAAATAGGTGAAAAAATGAATTTAAAAAAAAATTAAGTATGTATGTATAAATTCCTATAAGTTTTCCAAAAATAAACTGTAACTCCCAGCAATAAGGCAAAAAATAAAAAAGTTTTAATACAGTATACTCAGTTTGTTCCATCAAGTAGTTCATAAGACATAAATTTTTAAACATAAAATTTTTTTTTTGTGTTTCATACTGTAGTGTTTTAGTAGAAAAAAATAAACTTTTAAAGGCTCACAAGAAAACAGATAACTTTTAATACAGGAAGGTTTGTTACTGCTTATAATTAATTACATAAAAAGATAAAAATTAAATTTGAAGGAATGCATAGAAAATTTACAAAGTTATAATCTACTATTTAAAAAAAACATTATAAATTTTTTAAAAACCTTTAATTTTTCTAATGGCTGCTCGTTGTTGCCAGAAACCACGGAATGGAGCAATACCAGTACCAGGACCAACTAGTACTACTGGTAATTTGTCATCTGAAGGCAAGTGGAAATTTGGTGCACTGAAAAAAAAGAAGTTTTATTTATCTTAAAAAAATAATACTATTATCATATTTTACACTAAAAGCTTATCTTTATTAAAACTAAATGAAAATTGATTTAGAAAGTAATATATAAAGTATTTAATTTGTTATTGAAAGGAAGGTAAATGTCTATTCCTTAAACCATTAATCAGTTCATTTAGAACTACATTTAGAAAAATAAAAATGTTGAATAATCCTTGTTCTATCTATGAATGGGCAAGTTTTTCCAAAAAAGAAAGATCACTTATTTTTAACAAATAACATTATTCACCTCTATCAAAACAGATAACAAAACTGTTTTCTTACTAGTCAAAACAATACTTCTGTTTAAGAGAAAGGGTCTTAATATGCACCTCCATTGCCACCTTTAGTATATTATCAAGTTTTTTAAAAAACTTTCCTACGAATGTGAAAATTTTCTTTTACAGAAGGAATGTTTTCTGTTGAAAAACTTTTAAAAATACTAATGAAATTAGAAAAAAAAAAATGAAATTTCTGTATCTTATTTGTTGTAGTACAAAGGTTTTTATCAAAATTATTATAACTGCCTATATATGGAAGTCCACAAAATAAGTAATTAAAGTGATAAACATTCTTAAATTTTTATGTCAATAATATCAAAATAGTTCAGTCTTTGTTGTGTAAAATCATGTTCTTTCAAATTTGGCAGAAAGTTATGGAACCTGCTAGAAGCAGTAAGATTGTATCTTGTTTGTATTAATATTTTTACAGATGAATGAATTTTTGTTTGGCAATTTGCATTGACAAAGTTTAGTTTTGTAATTAATGTGATTATTTATTTTTCCTGGAATAAATTGTGGTAATAAACAGAGTAGATATTAGTGATAGAAGCAAATAGAGTTTTCTAGAAGTACAAGGGCGTATATAAGAAAGGCGAGGGAACCGATGATTGGCTCAGTATGAATCGTAGTTAGTTTCGATCGCTGAAACTGCTGTTGTAACTGCATGAAAGTTTAAATTGTTTCGTATAGATTTTGTTAAGTGTAATAAGAGTTTGTTTTTGGGTTAAATAAATTATTGTGAGGAAGTCTGATATCGTGTTACTTATTTACGAATCATTCTCTCACTACACATTGAATGTGTCAATGTATTCAATGTATTATTTATTACATTCAATGTATTATGGTATGAATTATTTTGTAGTTATTTCTTACATTTAGTATCTTAATGTATTTATTTACCTTATTACAGGTATTGTATACTATTATTTCAGTCATTTATATCAGCTTTAATCATACCCATTTTTTTATTTTATAATTGTCTATTCTAAGACACTGTTCTAATCATATTCTTACAACAGATTCCCCTGATCCATCCAGATAAATGCTGGATATTATTTTATTTTTTATCAATGGAGTAGCACATTTACCCATTCCTGACATGACCCATACAATGTATTATTATGCATCAGTCATGATTTATTTATTTCTAAGAGTGAGAAAGGAAGATAAAGCTGAGATAAAAAACATTTTTTTATGGTATTGTTTATAATATAATTAATATTTTCAGATCGAGAAGTTAATGAAAAAAAAAAATAAAATCAAGATTTATATAAAATAAAACTAAACAAGTATAATTTTCAATAAAAGCATAATAATAAATGATGTACGATGTTGCTTGGCTATTTGAACTGTATGTGTACATTATTATCGTATGAGGTTTATAAACTGCATCTATAGATTAAGATCTATTCCTTAATTTGCATGTTCAAAAGATAATCACTTATTATTTATAATGTTTATATCTGTTATCAAATTTAATGTCTATCATTTTCAAGAAATAAATTTTAGTCTATATTTCCTTCATTTCACATGTTTCCCAGAAAACGAGGACACACTCTGTGTGGCTATTGGTTGAAAATGTTGTAGGAGCAAGTATAATATTTCACATTAACACCGAATAAAATGTGATACTTCATAAAAATAAAATTTACTGAGAAAGAATAAATTTATAGTATATATATATATATATATATAT
>JAAAKQ030149488.1:0-12995 GCA_010016005.3 Zanna intricata
CAGACCCGCACACGAAGAAATCCGAAGGCGCCCGAACCGTGTGACATAACAATCGGCCTTACGGCGTTTTCTGGGTGCGAGGCCTGCGTCCATCAATTTATAAGACGTTGTCACGTCAAAAAAAAATATTTTAACATTATTTGATATCATTCTTTTGGCTAACCTGCGATTAAAATAAGTAAAAGAATGAATTATATCGGAAAGAATTTCAATTTTAAAATGGACAAGAGTAAAACTGAAATAAAAGTAAGACGGAAAAAATGAAAAATGAAAATGGTAATGAGGTGTAAATCATAAAACAAAGCAAAATATCAAAATCTTTTAACGTTTTTTCTAAGTAAGAAAAATAAGAAAGGAGCATTTGGAAAGGAATTACCGCAGGCCAAGAGAACCTTCAGGCAGTAAAAATAATCTTCTTTTACCGAATATAGATTCCGGAACTAGACAAAAAATAAAAAATGTTTAAAAATATTTTAGGAAGTGTAGTGCTTTATTACATCCAGGATACTTAAATTGGTTGTACAGAGCATTCATAAAGTTGCTGTGCATTGAAATTATGGAAGTTTTGATCAAACATTCTTATTTATTACTTTGTATTTTTATATCATTATTTTATTGAAACGGATATTACAATAACTGGAATAGTTTATAAAAGGTGTTGAACATGACCTTTTTCAACATCAGTACAACACTGTACACGTTTCAAATGTTTTCATTCACTTCAACCAGCTGATGTACTGGAACATTTCGTACGTATGCTATTATTGTGATTTTTAGTTCGTTAATCTGCGTGGTCTGTAGGAATACACTGCTTTGTTTTGTTGTCCCTCAATAGAAAATAATCGGGGGAGTCAGATCAGGAGAACAGGTAGGCAATTAATCTCTCAAAATGATTCATTCACCAAAATTATTTGTTAAAACATCATTGACCTGTTAGCTGTTTATGATGTGGCGCCATCTTGTTAGAACAAGTTGTGATTGATTTTCACTTCTGTTAACTGACTAATGAAGTTTGTTAAAACAGCACAATAACAATTGCTATTAACTACATTAAAAGAAAATTGAACCCAAATGCACATTCCATTCGCACCGACCCAGAATACAATTTTTGCCCGTGTAAAGATTGTGGGTGTAATTCATAGGGGTTAGTGATCGATCACTGTCTGTATTTTGTGAATTAATATATCCTTCCGGATGAAACCACACTTCACCTGTAAAAAATGTAATGTTGAGGATACCTAGGAAGTTTGATCAATAAAAATTTAAATCATTAAAAATAATTTAATTTTTTACATGATCTTTAGGTTTCAGTTCTTGAACACGACATTATGTCTTAGGGAAAAAGTTTCACGTCTTTTCTTACAGCTTTATGTGTTGATTGTATTTTTTCTGTGCTAACCTACGTATTGACTTTGATCGACTTTCGGGCATAGCAACCAAAATATCAAGCAGTATTTAATTTAGGCTGACTTTCAGTTCGATCAGCGTCTTCAACAGAGCCTGTTATCCGAAATTTTTCGATAAGTGTTCAAATTGCATTTTGGTGAGGGGAACAGGAGTATTTACAAACTTTTCAGAAAACTTGTGTTTCACTAAATCAACAAACTTGTCACCTTCACGAAAGACTTGTTCGACGAGAAAAATACATTCCTCTACCGAAAGAAAGCTTATATTTCCTACAACTATTAATTCCTACAGACTAAACAACACGAAATGAAACGAAGCCATTTGTTCAATTATAATTCAACAACTGACGTCTTGCTTTATTACTATTTTTTCTGTTTAGCCTCCGGAACTACCGTAAGTTATTACTTCAGAGGATGAATGAATCTTGATTTATTATTGAACAACGCGCCCAACGAACCCACATGACAACCAACCTAACGCCGAAAGAACAGAATGCACCCCATAATTCTTTCTGAACGCAGTATATAAGGAAATATAGATAGTAAAACTCCGCAAAGAAGTGCATATTGAATATAATATATATATATATATATATATATATATATGTACACTTTTGAGGCCACACTGGACCATTTTAGTCGTCCATATTTCAGTTCCTCTCGAATTTCTATATTAGTCTGGCCTTTCGATTCTCCCTGAATTTCTTCATTCTATCGGATCGTTGCTTCCTGTACTCGTCTGTGATCTCTTATTTGTTTTGCCTTTCCAGTTTTTTAATGGCGAATCTTTTTTTGAAGGGCGTAGTTAATTTGTATTTTATCTCAGGCGTCCTCAATCGTCAAACCAATTTCTTGAAGATCTCTTTCGATATCTCCAACATATTTTCTAGAGGTTTTTTTTGTTAATATTCCTTGTAACCAGCTGTTTCATGACTCGATTCTCAGTCATTCTTAATACGTGGGGAAAACAGGAAATCCTTCGTTTTTTACGTTGTTCTGAGAATCGGGTCGACTTGTTTGTAGACTTTTTCATTTGTGACAATTCACCAGACTCCATCTTTTTGATAACTTTTATTTAAACAAGTTCTAATAATTCGCCTCTCTGCTTTAAGTAATTGATCTGTTTTACTTACATTCTTAATCTGAAAGATAGTATCACAAGCATAAGGCGCTAACAGAAGAACTACTGTATTGTAATGATAAATTTTAGATTTTATTGATAGAAATTTTTTATTGTATGTGAGCCAAGTTTGACTTTTTGCTGTTTTAATTTTAGTTATTCTGTCTTGCCATGTTTGTTTTTTCTTTAATCTAAAGTGAATGTTCAACTCTTTTTCTTATTTTACCGTTAATTTTAATTTTGCTTATACAGAGGGAATCCTTGGCCATTATTCCAGTATTTTGGAAGAAATTTTCAGGCCAACAATTGGAAAATTTTTTCTAGGCTGATGTTGTGTTTTTTACCCCTTCCATATTTTAGTGCTAGCAAGAACAAATCATCAGCAAATCCTGGTATATTAGTTTTTTCTGAATTTTTACAAGTTCCTATTATTGTTTTAACGGGAATTTTACTTTGCCAGGTTTTAATTATGTAATCTTATATTTTATATATATAATAACTAAGGGTGTAGAATATATGCGATACGTTTAGATAAGAGGTTAGGCCAAAGTAGGAAGGAATGAAAGAAAGTTTTTAAACAGTCAAATGAATGATGAAAAGATAAATTCGCAGAACTAGTTTAAAAAAAAGAAGAAATTTCACTGCATATGACTAGAAAAAGTTTATGATATAAATAAAGTAATTTCATAACGATGCTTAGGCAAGTACGTTTGGTAATTGATGCACGTATTAAAAACCTTCCAACACATAAGTTTTTTTTTTTTTTTTTATGTATTAAAAATTTACTCTAAATACTCATCTAATCATACATGTTTAATCTAACCACACATTTCAGGAACGGCCGACCTGAGACTACATTTCAGTTAGTTTCATATATATCATCCTCTGAAGTAATACCTAACGGTGGTTCCAGAAGCTATACAGAAAAAAGAAAGAAATCAAAATACTCAAATACGTAATATTTAAATTATAATATATATAATGTTTGGAAATATTTTTAACTGAATATTATTTATTTTTGAATAGGAATTTTTAAATAAAATTTATCTTGTTAAAAAAGTTCGAATAATGATCGAATCATTTTAAAATGATTCTCTCTAAGATCATAAAATCTTTCTTATGATTTAAAATAAATTACAATACTGAAAAGGAATAGCTTTTTCTACTTTTACTTTAAAATTAGCTTTCTTATTGTATTCTTATTTATTATACAACTTGAAGAATTTTTTCAAATAAATCACTTTTTTTATTACCTATCTTTAAGCTTCGTTGAAGGTAAAACATATTACTATAGTTTATATAAACTTGGATTGACCTGTTTTCTTCCTCTTTTTTATCTAAGGATTTTCTAATAATAAACATTTTAAATATTCTATTACAGATCGATAAATATTTTAAGTCTTTAATATAAAGTATAATTAGTTAACTTACAAAAACATGTTTGAGTTATTAATATTTCTTACTAGTGGACTTGGCAGTGCTTCACTATTGCCAGATTGTTTAACTTAATTCAAACCTCACTATCTCGCTACTATATGAATTTTGGAACTTTTTCTCTGACAGCTATTTTTTTTTCTTTTTTTTTTACCTTAAACCTTTTTTAACTTAGGTCCACATAAGCATTTTTGCTTATAATTATAAATATAATATAACCAAACTTTTTTTATAACCTCTGGGTTCACCGTTAGGAGGAAGACACCGTTTTAAAATATTTGTATTTGTACAAATATTTTGCTTAGGAAAAGATGAATGATTTGTAGCGTGTGAAAATGCCATTCCTAACCGGGATTCAAATCCAGGACCTCCGGATGAAAGGCCGAGATGCTACCACTCACGCCACGAAGACCGGTATGATAGATTGAATCCTCTTTCTCTTTTTCTGTTTAGCCTTTGGGAACCACCGTAAGGTATTGTTTCAGAGGATGATACGTATGAATGTAAATGAAGTGTAGTCAGGTCGACTATTTCTGAAATGTGTGGTTAATTAAAACCCAACCACCAAAGAACACCGGTATCCATGATATAGTATTCAAATCCATAGGTCCCGGATTCGAATCCCGGTCAGGCATGGCATTTTCACCCACGCTACAAATCATTCATCTCATCCTCTGAAACAATACCTAACGGTGGTCCCGGAAGAAAAAAGTGTAAAACAAAATGAATTTTTTTTTAACTTCCTGAATCACCGTTAGGTATTACTTCAGTGGATGAGATGAATATTTGTTGCGTGTGTGAAAATGTCATGCCTGGCCGGGATTCTAACCCGGGACCACCGGATGAAAGGCCGAGACACGCTATCAAAAATTGATCTAACAATGAATTAATTAGTCTAACAATACTTAACAGTGGTCCCGGAGGCTAAAATAAAAGAAGAGGTACTGTCTTTTTTCATGTTAATTTCTTTCCTAAAATTTATCTAAACGTATTTAATATTTACTTAACTTTGTACGAAATTGATTATAAATAAGATTAATTGTTTCAAAAGAATTACAGAATTACTTTTAATATAGATTTTTCACCAGTTTTTCTAATTAGAGTATAAATAAAGAAAACTCAATATAGGGCAACACATACGAGTAAGTGTTATTTTACTTTTTTTAAATGTTATTTTTGATATTATAGTAATAATGTAAAAATTACTGTGACATGTATCACAAATTTTTATCCAAAATTGTTAAATTTAATTATACAATAAAGATAAAACGCAAAATGAATTATTTCAAAGGAATTTTTTTTTTAATGTTAACATTATTTTGTATTAGGTTACAGTTATTTTTCAAAATAAATCTTTTACGTTCAACAAGAAATAGCAAATAACTTGTTATCTAAATAATTTACGAATGTATTCCATTAAAAATTCTAATTAAGGTATAAATATTTAATAAACATTGGTATTCTAAAATCAACAAGTACTCTGTTTTTTTATCCTTATTTAGACAATTCTGTATTATAACTTATACACTCCACTGCATTCTTAACATTCATTGCTTTTCTACCCACGTACTAGAATGGGGTTGAACTGTTTGGCGGCATTTCTAAGCTGAGTGTTCTACAGTTTATATGATAACTAATGAGTTTACATAGAAACCATCTGGGATTTCAGCCAAATAAAATCTCTTTTTACTTATTATAAAAGTATATTCAACCCGTGACAACTTTCCTTTGACGTTAATCAAATAATTTATTACATTTTTTTATTTTCTATCCATCCTATATATATATATATATAGAGAGAGAGAGAGAGAGAGAGAGAGAGAGTGAGAGAGTAATCAGTTTTTTAAATGTTAGATTTAGAACAATTTTAAAATAAATTTCAAAAATGTATAATGGTTTTATAAACAATCGATCATGAGAAAATTACTATACATATTCATATTACACAAATTAATATATTATATATCTTTTCAATAAACCGTATATTATTATTAATAATAATTTTATTCACATTTTAAAGTTATTATTACACATTTAACAAACATATAAGTAATATGTTCACTTGACAAACTTAACATTTTAAGTATGTTTATACATACTTAACATTAACACGTTCTGCAGTATCGGTCATAACGGCTGAAACTGGGTCCGAGTTACGACGCCACGTCCGTCTGTATGGCCAAAAGTTCTCGCTTTATGTTTTTTGCCGTGCATCACGCTGTCGGTCACGCATAAAGCTTTACCGCTTATTTCGCATGACCTGTAAGGCGGGTAAGGTTGGATGCTTATATGACTTAATTTTTTATTTTCTTATTGTTTCAGTATTTTCTGATTTTATATTATTATTAGACGTAAAATTTCCAAAAGTGGAAGAGGCTAAGTAGAGATGGTTCATTTTTTGGGCTTCTGGTTGTTTTTGTTTACCCACCACTCTTTCATTCTTTGTGAGAATTCAGCTCTTCTTTCCTCGCTCCACTTTGTCCCGGGTCTTGGAGCTCTTGTCTCCGGTTTAACCTCCCATTTTTCAATCTTCTTCTGATTCCATATCTTTTATACATTTCCTCCTCATTGATGTGGGCTAATTTTAAGTTTTTTTATGTTTTGGATCCATTCCACTCCTTTTGTGAGCGATGCCACATACTTTACAATCTTTCTCGTTACTCTGTTTTCGGGAAGCCTCATTATGTGACCGTAAAGCCTTTTTCTCATATCTGTTTCTATGTTTGAGTATGATTCAACTTTAGATGTTTTCTGTAGTCTGTAACCATTTCGAATCCAGAATTTTCGTAATTATTTTCCTTTCTTCTTTCTTTAGAGTTTCCATATCTATTTTTCTGTTTAGTGCCAGGGTTTCGCTAACATATAATATCAACGGTTTAATCACTGTGTTGTAATGTCTAATTTTGGTATTTAATGACAAATACTTCTTATTATAAAAATTTTGCACCGATCCTAATTCTCTTCGAACTTTTTTATCCTTTCATGTTGCGAATTTTTTTCAGTGATAATTTCTCCTAGATATTTAAAGTACATATTTGGTTTGTAACTTGGACATTTTTAAATTTGTTATTGTGAAAACTGTCTTTTTAAAGGAGATTTATAGGCTGATTTCTGATTTTATATATATATATATTTATTTCTGTTGAAGATACAAACTTTATTTCACGAATGATGCTGTCGTAGGCAAATCAAAGTACTAAAGTATAGTTATAATGAAAAATGTTTCAATATAAATAATAATAATAATGTAATTTTAAATATACATTTTTATCATAGTAATGACTAAATGCGTTACCGATGCTAAAGTCACCATACCACGCCGCGTCGGTCATATTGACAGAAAGCTCTTAAGATAGCTTTTTTTGCCACTTCGGTAGTCTAAGAAATAAAAAAATTAGAAATAAACATTTTGGTTCAGGAGGATGGAATAGGCTAAATACGCCGGCAGAGAACGTGTAAAAAAATCGATTATTATAACAAAAGAAATTATGTAAAAATCTATATAGGCTATTAAAGTTATGAGTACAATAAGTTAAGATTTATACTTCAGATTTTCAAATAAGAAGATAATTTAGTTCAGTAAAACTGTTGTTTGTATTTTGCTAAAAAAATGAAATTGTGTTGAGTATTTTGCATATTAAATGCTAAAAGCATTTTTAATTATACTTAATAACATACTGTTTAATATATTCACTACAAATGCAACTAGTTTATTATGCAATCAATAAATGGCTCAACAGTGAATTTACATGACTATTAAAGGTTTATAAAATATATACATATTAATTAATAATAATGCTCGTATTATTATTTTATCATCGTATATTTTATTATTACTCAAAATATAACACAGCCGGCCTCCGTGGCGCGAGTGGTAGCTTCTCGGCCTTTCATCCGGAGGTCCCGGGTTCGAATCCCGGTCAGACATCGTATTTTTCACACACCCTACAATTCATTCATTTCATCCTCTGAAGATATACCTAACGGCGGTTCTGGAGGTTAAACAAAATATATATATATATTCTAGAAGACCTGGCAGTGCTTCGCTATTGCTAGATTTGAGTATATAAATAGATTGCATGAACACGATCGAAAGTTTGATAAAATATTAAAAAACTAAACATTATGAAACTTCACAAAATTTAACCTTTTAGTTTATAAAAGTCCAGAAAATAAATTAAACGAATTTACAAAACAACAGCACTATCTGTCGGATTTTATTCAAACCATTCTCTAAACACAGTAAATCGGTAGAAAATAACTTTTTTAACGAAAAGAGATATGGCTGCAAAATCATCACAATTAATACTGAACATTAAGAAACTTACAAAACATAACTGAACTTCATAAAATTTAACCCTTACACTTTATAAATATCAGTATATAAATAAAGCCAATTGGCAAAACAACAGTACTACCTATCGGATTTAATTCAAATTACTCTCTAAAACACAGTTGTCGGTTCAAAGTACTCCTAACTTTCTTTCTACTGGTCAGATCAAGGATTTCAATAACTTTAAACTTTCTCCGGAAAGACGCATACCATTTTGCAAAAACCCGCCCGTAAATCAGTCCAGTAGTTTTTAAGACTATAGCGGAAACACATATGAACATTGAAATATATATATATAAAAGAAGAATATCTGTTAGTATGTTTGTTTGTTTGTTTCGTAAATATCTCGATACAGGCGCTACCTAGCGGGTATAGTTTTTGCATAAATTTTTCTTTTAACGTAACTAATATATATTCTGAATATGAGCCAAATCGGAATATAACACAATTTTTCGAAATATCTCAACCCCAGCGCCAACTAGCGGGTCAAAACTAATTCAGAAATCTTTGCTGGCGGGTGCAAAATTCACTAAAGATTCATCATAATCAGATGAATGGTATAGGAACGCAGAGGGGAAAACAAACAAACATTCATTTTTATATAATAATGATTTTTCATGGAAATCTGATTTGAACCTTGTGTGATGAAAATATTTCATTAATTAAAATTATATTTGGCTATAACTCTGGAATCAATTAACAAAAGAGGTACCACTTATTATAAATCGTTGAAAAGCTCTCATTGAGGGCTTATTACTGCAATTAAAGAAACGTTCAAAATACAAATTTTTGAAGATTTTGGGCTTTTTTGAACACTTTTGGTTCATTCAATTGCACTCAAAATGGGAGGTGCATAACTAGATGTTATAACAGTTCTAAATACAAAATTTCAACATATCCTATGGCTAACCGTTTTTGAGTATGCGAGATACGTAAAAACGTCACGCCTAATCTAGTCAAAATGGATTCAGGGATAGTCGAAACGGATATTTCCGTTGAAATCTAAAAACTGAAATTTTTCGCGATCACAATACTTCCTTTACTTCGTACAGGGAAGTAAAAAGCAATACAAAACATAATTGTTTGGTTAAACTTAAAATAACTTGCCAATAGACAAATATTATTTTAACTTTGGAAATTTTCATTAAATGTATGTGATGAAAATTTTTCAATTTTACTTTAATTAAAAATAAAACGAAATTTTCAATTCAAGTGAAATATTGTGTTAAAGAATATTTTGAACAATTAAAATATTATAAGTTTTATACACATTTAATATTTATGAGAAAATTATGAGGATTCCTCTTTCTCGTTTTGGTCTGTTTTGTTTTTATAACATTCAAATTTGTCTAACTCTTCTTCATGATAAATTGATGTTATTTACATACATTATCTTAAAATTAAATTCATTGCAAATTTTGTAGCAAATATTTATTTATTAGTAAATTTTGGCTAACAAAACTCTAAAATTATCAATTTTTTTCAGTTGTTTTTTTAAGAATAAAAAAGAAAAAAGAACTACTATTATCGTTTCAGAAAATCCCAATGAAAAAAATTACTTGAAAACCGTCTAAAATAGTGAAACTTCCAATTCAGACAGGCCACTAAGAAACGAAATGGAGTGCCAGGATTTAGGAGGATGTAATACTCTCCTGTCTTTTGCAATATACAAAACTATTTTTACGTCGGAAGTGTGGAAATCTGCCTCAACGCCCAGTAGCCCGTACAAAGTTGGTGTGTGGGGTTCACCGCAATCCAGTGGGATCCACTAAAACTCCACTCCCTCATACAGCGTGGAGACGGAACTATCAGACAGGTATACCTTCGTCACCTCGCGTGCCCTAACAGGCTCCCTAGTGCTGCCTTCAAGGCACTGTTTTCGGTTTCCCCGGAGGGCACTCAGCAGCGATGATCCGAAAAGACCCCCTGCTGCCCGAGGGCTGGCCTTACACCGCCACTCTACAGCAAGACACTACCCTCTTAATATTCTTCTTCTGTCATTTTCTTTGAAAGCATATCCTTTAACCAACCTTCTCTACAGTTCAGCATCTGTCCCATGACTTCTTCTGAAGATATCTCAATCCCAAAAGGTCGCATCGCCTCCATCTCGGACATGACAAAAACCTATGTTTGGCATCATCTGGTAATGCACTGTGCTGGCACACAGGAGTCGCACGCCTGCCCCTGTCATGCAGGTACTTATTAAACGGTCCAAGGCCGGAAAGCCATTGAACCGTCCAAAAGTTCGGTTCCCCGAACTCTCTCTATCATGCCACCTTTAACGCGTAGTTTAATTTGAAGGTCCAACGCCCCGTCGTTGCACCTTCCCACCTCTCCTGCCATCAATCCATCAGTGCCCTCTTGGCCTCCTTCTCGTCTCCACCATGGTATCTGGCACTTCTCTCAGCTGCAGGCCCAATTCCCGGCATACCACCTATTACCAGCACTGCATCCATTGATACAGTGCGATAGGCTTGCACCACACGCAGCAGTATACAAACTACGTCTACGTTACTGTATTTCGATTGTTATGTATAGTTTATGTAGTATTACAGTGTTTCTATATTACTGTTTATTTATCGATTAGTATTTTTTATTGTCGGGCTAATGACCATAGTAATAGATGCCCATAAAACTCAAAAAAAAATAATAATAAAGAAAAAAAATATGTATGTATACATATTATAATTATTTTTTCTTTTTGTACATAATATTTCCGACAGTGTTTAGTATTAATTATTACGTAATAATCGAAATGATGATCTTATTGAAAATTTTAAATAACCTTTTTATAAGTTATTTTATCTAGGTCCCGGGTTTGAATCCCGGTCAGGCATGGCATTTTTCATACGCTACAAATTTCCATTTGGTCTAAATGACAATTTATCCTATCTGTTAATTTTTTAAAAAGTTAGTTGAAAAATAATGTTGAAACAAATTTTTATCAATTAATTCATAGAAAGATAATTAAAATATTTTATATTAATTACTTACCTGTAGGAAAAAATTGTATGCTTCTTATTAATTAGAACTACTCCTCCTATATATATTTTTCGTAAATGTAAGGAACTTAGTTTTCAGTCAAAGTGAGAGAAAAAGATTTTGAAAATATTCTGGTTTTTAAGACAGTATTTTCTTTTTAAATACTGCTGTATTATATAACTTGTAATTATTACACCAATGAACAAAATTAAATTACGAAAGAGCTAGTTGATATCGGAATCATGAAAATTGCAGTAATCATTCTCCTAATTAAGGAAATATAAATTTGCAAATGATCTCTATCCATCAGCTTTTTGCTCCTACTGTGATAAATTAGATATTGTTAAACCGTTCTTGGATCAGATTTAATATTTTTTAAATAAAGATCTTTATTTTTTTTCTAAAAAGCACATAAAAATTTCAGACGAAATAAAATTACTTTTTCATTGATACTGCTTCAAAAATCAAAAAATTCAATGTTAACAGTTACGTATTATAGTTATACTTTAGAATGTAACATTAAGCACATTTCTCTAAATCAGTTCATTAATAAATGTCACTTAATTTTCTCGCTTGATAGCGATTGTAATTTGGTTTTGTGGTATATTTTACGTGAAGGATTTAGATTTACGACTGATGTCAAATATAAATAAGATAAGTAACTAATTAATATATAAATTAATTTTCTAAAGATAAAAATTGTTCTTACATCATCTTTTATTCATTATAGGTGTAATTATTTTATTTAAAAATGAATGATATGATACGATTTACTTTTATCAATTGAACTATAACCCTCAACTATAGCAGCTTTTGAAAGATAAATCTTATAACGTGTGAAAAATGTTTAATCTGATGGATGAAGGACAGATATGTTACTACATTCTACGAGTAGATTCTAGAGATACTAGACTGACGAAATAGAAATATTAATATAAATATTTTTTTTATTTAACTTCCCGGACCACCGTTAGATATTGCCTCAAAGGATGAGATGAATGATTTGTAGCGTGTGTAAAAATGTCATAGCTGAGTAGGACACGAACACCGGACATCCGAATGAAAGGACGACGCTACCACTCGCGCCGGTAAATATAAAAATTTAAGTAAAATAAACTCCACGCTCATAGTTTCAGGATAAAAGTGTTAAAAAACTTTCGTAATTGATTTTTAACTTATAAAACTTCACTTAGTAACTTTTTTTTACCTAATGGAGCGTATAATATTTTTCTCAGGGATAGAATTTTTACATTATCACCGTCTTTAGCTTAAAATCTTATGACGTTTTTATTTAACTTCAGAATAAAACTTTTAAGAATAACAAACACTTGTAGGAATCCTTTTATTCAAAAAGATATCAGAACACAGAAGTGAAATTGATGGGAAGAAAAAGCTGATTTTCTTTTTTTAAAGAGTTTATAAGTTACTGCACTTGACAGCTTCTTTTATGTTTCGTACACTTATGACACTCTATTATTAAATCAAACAGTTACTGGAAAAAGGCTTTTTATCATTATGTCGGGACAATTGTGAATAAATAAGTAAGAAACAACTGGATATAAAACGCTCTAATATAAACTTCAAGAGAAAAAATAATCATTACATAATTTTTTTTTTTTGTCTTCAGTCATTTGACTGGTTTTATGCAGCTCTCCAAGATTCCCTATCCAGTGCCAGTCGTTTTATTTCGTTATACTTCCTACATCCTACATCCCTAACA
>JAAAKQ030149499.1:0-12995 GCA_010016005.3 Zanna intricata
ATGACTGAGATATGTAATCAGTACGAAGGTCTTTCAGACGACTCCCAGTAAAGCCCTTCTGAGCTAGGAACGGGAGGAGTGGTGTGGCGGCCGGAATCGCCACTTGGTGGGTGTCTTCCCCTATGGGGGTTGGGATGGAGATAAAGGCCATGTCTTTCCAAATACCATATAAGTCTCTGGTTTACCATTCTCTCTATTACTTTGTATAATACGGTTGTCAAGGAAATGGGGCGGTAGCGTCATGGGCTTGCTTTACCTTTACCAGATTTAAGTATTTGTACGACAATGGCTTCTGACGAGACTTCATGAGCTAGATATGATATTGGTTGGTTAACTCTTCTGAGGCTCAGTAGCCCTTCTTGGCACAGACATTCGCTCTTATGGTTTAGGTCGATCGAATGGAAGGGGGGGGGGGGGATCGGGGGCGGGAGAAATGCCAGTAAACCAATGCCAAATACTTAGCCTCACTGCCTCTTCGCAATCCTTGTACATGGCCGCCCGAACTTTCACCACGCAATCGATTGGGAAGCCTTTCCCAATACAGTAATAGCTTCATAGGAGATTGATTTTAAAAACACCAGTGCATACAATTAAGGCTCTGGGCTGGGCACTCCTTAAATTTTTAATAAGTGCTTTATTTCTGTCCAACCTATGTGCCCAAACTGGCGCTGCGTAAGTGGTCATAATTACGAAGACCCTTCGGTACACCATGTATAATTGACGATCCGACAACCTATAGTCCTTCTGAGCAATCCTCCTAACGTTGTGCATCACAGAGACGGCGTCCTTCGTTACTTGTTTAATGTGTTTGCTAAATAGCAATTTATCAAACAAAACACCTCGGTACTTTTGAACTCTAACTCGGCTGAGGGTACACAGCCGAGAGTAAATTTCATTTAATGTGGGGGTTTCGACTGTACTATAATTTGTCTGCGCCCTTGAGAAGCATATACTTCGTCTTGGGCACAAAAATCCTTAAATTTTGATTGTCCACCCAGCCCTCTGTGGTTGAAAAGGCCGCCCGCCTTTTTCTTCTAGCTGTGGCTGTGAATTACCATACTAATAGGAGACGGTCATCGGCGAAAGCCTGGGCCGTGACCCCTTCTGGGAATGTCAACCCCAGAAATCCGTCAAAAAGCAGGTTCCACAGCAAGGAACTAAGAATGGAACCTTGCGTGCTTCCCCTTGTTACGGATTTTTCCACAATTAGGCGCGTACCTTTAAACAGAGCCGTACGGTTAGACAGTCTCGTACCACGGCCTGTAGGGCTTCGGGAACATTGCAGCGTTCCAATTAATAGAGGATAGAACTCCAACACAAGAAAGGAAATGCTGCCTCTATGTCAATAAAATTGCCAAAACATATTTACAGTCAGCGTTTTCCACCTTGGCAAGAGCATTTAAGATGCAATTCTCGGTGCCAACCCGTTCGATGAAGCCATATTGGCCTCGATTTTGAAAATCGTTCATATCTATGTTTTTCTGGAGATGTTCCACAACTAGCCTTTCCAGCAACTTATCGATAACTGGCAAAAGACTGATGGATCGATAACTGCTGTTCTGACTAGGATTCTTTGATGCTTTTAAGAGCACCCTCACCAGAGCCACCTTCCAACAAGTCGGAAAGACACCCCCAACTAAGGCACCCTGAGAACAGTCTGCCAAGCGGCTCTCTTATGACAGGTAGCAGATGCTAATAAATATCTGAGTCAAGCTGGTTCAGAGACCAATGGGTCTATATAAACAGGATCCACAGCCACACGCCAGGGAATGTCAGGGAACGCCAGAGTTTTAACCCGCCTTGACGCCGACTTCTGCTTCACCCTCTGGAGAACCTGGAAACAGAGTATCAAGGAACGCCCTGGTATCGTCTCGATCACCAAATCCGCATCGAACACTGAACAGCAATGGCTTTGGCCGGTAACATGACTTTGCAATATGCCAGAGGTCGTGCTGCAACTCGCGCATAGCGTCTTGCCAAAACTTAAGTCTCGCTCTCTTGATGGCATGAACATATTCGTTATGGACGCGCCGGTACATCCGCAGATATACAGCGCGCACGTCATCGACGATAATCCCTGTTAAGGGGCGACGTTGATATTTCTTTCTGGCTGATCTAAATCTTGCGTGCAGCAGGCTATGGTAAGAGGACCACTACTTTTTCCCCGAGTTTCAGCCTGCGACTAACAGACAGCTCTTCAGAAGAGATCAGGACAGTTCCGGGCACCCATAGATCAGCGGACTGGCCACCATTGAACAATAAACTGCTACCATTATTAAATACCGAGTGTCCCATTTGAAATATCCTATTTCTGTTTAACCATATCTCCCAAAATATAATACACATAGACATGAAACAAGAATTACATTAAAGCCGGTTTTATCAAGTTATAACAAAAAATCACATTGCATCATCACACCACTTCATCAGATGCCCCACTAGCTCGCATGAAGAATATCAAGGTGATAGGTTATTCGTTGGAAGCATTTCTGGTGTGATAAATAAAATTGCATTCTGAATGCTCTAAAGCAGCTCTTGACGTTTGCTATATGAAAGACATTTGGTAACCCCAGAAGAAGAAATCCAGAGGGATTGTTTGGTGATCTGGGTGGCCAGGGAATTGAACCATCTCTTCCAATCCATCTACCAAGAAACATCTCATCCAGCCTTTCCCTTACCTCAATGAGCATGTGAGGGGGGGAACCCATCTTGCTGGAAGAAAATATTAGGATGCCTATGCTCAATTGTGTTGAGCAATTGTGATCCCTATGCTCCAATGTGTTCAAGATTCCTCTTGGTAGGTGGATTGAAAGAGGGGGTTCAATTCCCTGGCCAACCAGATCTCCAGAGATATAACCTCTCTGGAGTTATGTCAGAAATAGGGCATATACAACAAAAGTAGCAAGCATCTAGGAACTGCATTGGGTGTGGAAATTTTGTATTCATAAAAAATGTGAAGTCTAGGCAGGGTTTAAATTCAGGACCTTATAGATGAAGGGCTGAGATACTACACCTATATGGATCATAGCCATAAAGGTTAGTAATTCACATCTCAGCATTATCAGCCTAAATCATATAATCATTATATTTGGTATGCATTAATATAAGGACTATATCTATTTCCAATTTTTATTTATTAACTACAGTCTCTTTTTTCCCAGGAAAATACTGGATCAAAATCATTGTGTCTGTGAAATTATCATGATAAATATGTACTGATGTGACTTGAATGTTTACTAAATAATTTTGTGCCATATTAAACATTAATCTTTTTTCTGTTTTATTTAATTTTAATTAAATTGGCAGAATGACCTTTTAGTAATTAATTCAACTTTAGTCCATAGACCCTAATTTTTTCATCTTTTTTTTTTTTTTTTGCTTGAGTGTAGTTTTTTTGTTAACAAAAATAATACTATCTTTGATATGGTCGACCTTGTAAAATATAACATTGTCTGAATGCTCAGCTATTTGCAATAACATATTTTTTGTTTCAAAAGTGATAAATATATATATCTAATGTGTGTATATATAAATATATATACACGCTCTAATATATACACTATATACACGCATAAAATATATATATATACACATCTCATGTGTGTGTATGTATATATATACACAAGAGATAGGTAAAATTTTTATAGGCTTTTATTTTAAAAACAACAAGGTTTTCCTAACAAACACTTTTTGTTACTTTACAATTATCTGCATATTCGGAAATATTTGTTTTGATTAACATAATTAAGAAAATTATGTTAATTTAATTATTTAAACAATAAACATTTGTGTAAAGATTAAATTCAGCTGCTAGTGTTGGATTATTCAGCAATAATTTCTTATATATATTTGTTTCATTTTAATAATTTCTGTAATACATATATATATATACACATTTATTATACTGTTGACATATTTGGAAAAAATAAATACAACATGGATCCATTTATAATGTTTATATAAAACGTATACAAAAACATATTTTGGCCAATATCTAATTAGTAAGGGGTAGAGCTTAAAATAAATGTCACATAGGTTAACTAAAACTATTTTGTAATTAATGTATATCAATTAAAATTGCATGTGTAAAATGTAACGTAAAATTTTCCAAATATTATCGATTGATTTAACGTTAAAAGATAATAAAAAAAAAAAAATAACTTCTGTATGGGTTCGCTAGAAGTCAATCTCGGATACCAATCTCGACTTTTTCAGATTTAATAAATGTTAATTTTAACATTTGTTTCTAATTATTATTGGCTGAATAAAACACTCTAAGTAAAAACACATTATTTTGAAAAAAAAAACAATCAAATTTAACGATTTTTTTTTTATACAAAAATTCAACATCATTACGGTTTCGGTGAGTGGTGATCTCAGACTTCCTCAGAACTAAAAATGAGATATAAAAGTAATAATTACAAATGATCAAAATAATTTAACTAAAAACACACTATTTTAGAAGAAAAATTTTGACATTTAACGATTATTTAAAAACATAACTTTATTATTGTCTCCCCTGAGTTTGGATCTTGGATGCAGATATCTCAAATTTCTTCAGACCAAATAAATGTGAATTTTAACGTTTGATGTAAACGTTTCTAATTATTACCGAATGAATAATACGCTAAATGTAAAAACGCATAATTCTGGAAGAAACACTAATTCTGCTTCTTAATTAATGTCCTAAAAATTTTAGTAAGATCTTATTTCACCAGATTAGCTGAAATTTGAGCAAAACCTTTCATTAGCCGTAACTTGCAAACAAAGCATTTTAAGACATATGTTCATACAAACTTTATCTATTACTTTCACAAGTAGAATAGGTTATTAAATTCCTGGGAGAACTTTGTGATATACTGTGTATATTAAAAAAAAAAGAAATTACATAATCCTTAACATATTAAATAAAAATTTCTTACCTCATCAAAGCCAATAATGTGATCAAAATTACACCGATTAACCAACCAGATTGTGAAAATGAAAGTGGTAATGTTAAAGCACCAGTTCCTACGATAAGATTAAATATATACACCAATCCAGTCTGCAAGAAGTAAAAGAAGACATACTACAGAGATGATTTAGATAATAGATAAAATTATTTTTTTTTTACAGTGCAATAATAAAAAAAATATTACAGATATGAATCCTATACATTTACATTTGTTTAACCCAATATTTTGTTTGTTTAACCTCCGGAACCACCGTTAAGGTATATCTTTAGTGGATGAGATGAATGAATTGTAACGTGTGAGAAAAATGCCATGCCTGACCGGGATTCAAATCCGGGACCTCCGGATGAAAGACTGAGACACTACCACTCGTGCCACGGAGCCCAGCACATTTACATTTTACTTTGCATAGGTAATGAGATAAATTTTTAACAGATTTAAAGATAATGAAAAGCCAACGGGGGGGAAATAACCTAGGATATTTGAAGAGTTAGTCAACTAAGCTGTAAAGGTGAACTTTCTTTTACTTCATTGTTACCTGTAAGTTACCAGGTGCAAAGTATAAAATTTTTATCTAGACATGTAGATTTTTAATTTTGTTTGTTTAACCTCCGGAACCACAATTAAGTATATCTTCAGAGGGATGAGATGAATGAATTGTAGCGCTTGTGAAAAATGCCATTCCTGACCGGGATTTGAACCTGGGACCTCCATGAAAGGCTGAGAGGCTACCACTTGGCCACGGAGGCCGGCAGACATTTAGATTACTTTGACATCAGATTATTTTAAACGCATAATAATTTACATTTCAAACAACTTCAAAGCCTAATTTAATATAATTTGTGTTCAAATTTTTTTTTCCAGGGTAATATAAATAGCATGTAAAAGGGGAATGTATAATAATGTATTACAATAATATTAAAGAGAAGATATAATGATCATATTTAAAATGGTGTTTTTTTCCAAATTTTATTTTTTAAGGGTGAAACTGGTTCATATCAATCTAGAAAAAAAAACTATGTCTGTGTGTGTGTGTCGCACTACAAGCCTTATATCTCAGGATTGCTTGAACCAACTTTCTTCAAATTTTACTCAAATATTTCTATACATGGGGCAACAATGATCATATTATATTTTTCAAAATTCACAGGGGGGAAAATTGTGAAAAACTAATTTCAATTTTCTTCACATGTACTTTAGAAAAAGTTTTACTTTGCAAAATCTGCTGCCTTAATTGCATAAATATATAATCCAAAAACTTTTTTTTCAAAAAACTTTTTATTTGAAATTTGTAAATTTTTATGCTTAAATCTTATTTTGGTACGTCTTACAAAAAAAGCCTCATTGATTAGGTCCCAAAAACTTTTATGTTACTCATATTTAAATGTTTATCATGAAAATAAAATAAGACTTTTAATGATTGAACTGCAAAGACTTTTTGGATTTGCTGGAAAGTTATGCATTAGTTTGCCAGCTGTTTCAATTTCACAGTGGTACAGTATTATGAAAGATCCACATAGTAAAATGAATTTAATTTATTAATTTTAAATACTTAAATTTTACTTAAATTACTGATTACAAAATGGAGTCATCTGTTGATACGTATATCTACAGTAAGTGCAAACTGTTCAACTGCATAGCATGTTCTACCTCTACCATTTCCTTTTCAAAGAAATGTGATTAAATAGAAACAATACTATAGCCTTCTTCTAAATTCATCTTCTTAAGACGTAAAATTTAAATTCACTGTGAGTGTACACATTACAGTTAATTTCAAATAGGTTTATATTTTTAAATTTTGAACTTATGTAAATAGACTGTAGAAAACTTCTTGAGTAATCTGGTTCTGTCATGAATGTATAGGATTGTACTGTATATGTATAAAATATACTAATAAAGTAGCTTCAAAGGTTCCCAGAATTAATGTTACCTGTTTTAAACAGTAAGTTTAACAAGAAAAAATATATTGTTATAAATGACAGTAAAATTTAAGATATAATATAGTGGTATAACATCCTTGTCTCCTTTTCAATATCAGAAATAGCTGCAAAAGTTTTGCAATTAAAACTATGTTACTGAAAATCATACAAATGCCAAAGTGGTAACCATAAGCAATTATTTGATCAGATTCAATTCTTTTTATTCTTTAATATAGCATATTAGATATGGTTAGAATCACGAACAGAAGATCTAAATGTCAGTAAGCAGATTTGGATAACGGATAACTGCTGTAAGTCTGAAGACTTCTTTTGTAGCCTCTGGAACTACCGAAGGTATTACTTCAGAGGATGAATGAGGATAATGTGTATGAACATGAATGAAGTGTTAGTCTTCTACAATCTCAGGTCGACCACTCCTTATAAGTGTGGTTAATTGAAACCCAACCACCAAAGAACACCGGTATCCACGATCTAGTATTCAAATTCATATAAAAATTTTTATATTTACTAGGATTTGAACCTTAAAACTCTCGACTTTGAAATCAGCCTATTTGCGATGTCGCGTTAACCACTAGACCAACCCGGTGGGTTAAGTCCGAAGACTACACTTCATTAATATAACTCTAGTAAATTAGGCAATCAGCGTTGCTGACTGCCTAAGTTTTGGTGACCTGTTCAGATGATAGTCCATTCTGTGGAGAAAGCTTAGGGGTAAAGTACAAAGATATGGCACTAAACCATCTTGTAGGATACATGGCTGAATTTATATTTAAATGCAGATATAGTTGACACACAGGGAACAACTACCATGCATGCTGTTCCATGCTACTAGTCATGTGCACAATAGAAATTCATTTTACGAGGAGCATCATACTTCAATGGCTGACACAAGTTTGATTGAGACTATTAGGCTAATTTATAGTTTACTTGTAATTTTGTGGAGCTTTACTTTTTCTTTTGTTATCAAAGAGCAATATGAAAAAATTAGATGATCAAGGGAATTGGTCTGTATAGTTAACAAATTAATAATTTTGCTATAAAAATCACAATTGAGGCTCAAACAGTGCTTTAAAAAAATGGTACCTGTTCCACTTCCTGATCAAGTATCTTGCACAACAGAACCAACATCTCTGGAACAATTATTTTTATTGTACTGACCAGCTGATTTTCACATGTTTCTTTACTTGAACCGACAGTAATAAATAAATGCTGATGGTGTCATTATAAATATAATGATGCAGAAGATAAAACTTTTTGGAATTGCTTCCAGAAGTATTTCCAAAAACATGATTTTTTGCAAATGTGTGCAGCTATTCAAAAAAGTACGGTACATATTTGTTATGTAAAAATTTGGTATTTACAATTTTTTTTGTAAAATAAATGCACTATGGAAAATTTTTTTTGGATACTTTATATGATTATGTAAATGTAGATACTAATAATATAATAGAATATAAACTCAAATTGGGCAGTGAAATTCTGAGGTATTTGCTGGAAAACAAGGCACAAAATAAGATAAAGCTGTGTTTGGAAAATAGCTTAAAGAATAAACTTAAAGCACTGACAAGACAGCATGCAGAAAGCAGTTCAATGATTTGAACATTCATGAAGAGGTGTTTGGTGTAATTTTGGAATTTAAATTATATATTCAAACTGCTTAAACATTATGTAAAAAATTACAAGTGGTGTATAAATTTGTAGTCTAACTAAAAATTAAATTAAACAGAAAAACTAAACAGCAAAACAATTTTAAAAAGTTCCACAACATTTCGTTGGTTATTTATTTGGATATGTATACTTCAAGTTGCACTGTTAATTCACTTTAGTATACATTAAGCTCCTCATAATTGTGGATACTAAGCTAAATATTCCGACCAACAAGCACTGGTAACCTTTCACTTTTTCTGTTTAGCCTCCAAAACTACCGTAAGGTATTACTTCAGAGGATGAATGAGGATAATATGTATGAATGTGAATGAAGTGTTGTCTTGTACAATCTCAGATCGATCACTCCTGAGAAATGTGGTTAATTGAAACCCAACCACCAAAGAATACCGGTATCCACGATTTAGTATTCAAATCCGTATAAAAGTACGGTTAGTACCTTTACTAAGATTTGAAGCACTGGTAACCTAATCATGGTTTTTTCGAACAATTTTTCGGATTTCATATGAGGTAATTAAAAGAGTCTTTGTTTTCTTTTGATTCCAAACATATAAATACAGAAAGTAAATTTAATACAAATTAAAACAGTCAAATTACTCTATTTAATTTTAAAGTTGACGCTACTTCAAAGATTACAAAATAAATATTAATTACAAACAAGTCATAGTTTAAAATTACCCATATTGAATAAGTTTCATCCATAGCAATTTCTTCAAATAATAATAATAATTCTAGAAGCTTAATTTTTGCATCATTTTACTTAAAACACAGCTCACAACACTATAATGTAATCACAACATTCAGGTAGGCGTTAGGATATTCATCACAAACAGGCGCTGCGAGAACACAACAATGAATGAGTGAATGTAGTACAGTTATAACAACTATCAGCTGTGAAAGGTGTGACAATAGTCAACTCTAATTTTATTACTTACAAAACAAATATATATTATATTAATAAAAAACATTTATTCTCACGAAAAATAATTAATTTTTATTTACTTATAAATAAACTTACATTAAAAATAGGTTAGTAATTTCTACAACTGGATATTCCCATCTACTGATAACATAGGTTGGTGTCACTGGATGTTCAATATTTTAATACCTCGTATTCATAAAGAACCCTCGGTTAAAAATTAAAGATTTTGATCTAAATGATTCAAAACACAGCATCTTAAATTTCGTTTAGTTAAATTGTGTTAGTTAATTTTCGTAAAATAATAGAAGTATATTTTGGAATTAATTAATTAATAGAAATTATTAAAAATGGACAGCGGTGGCGCCTACGGGGGTGGAAAAGCAGGAGCACCTTTTGATCCTTTTACATTTGTACAAAGACCACAAGTTATTTTGCGAGCAGTATGTTTGGTAAGAAAATATTTGTAAATTGTTATATAATCAAAGCCATAAAATTTAAAAATATATTCTTATTTTAACTCTGACCTATATTTTGAAAAGGGTTAATGATGATATTGATTTTTATAGGTTGATAATCACATGTATAAAAGATATCTAAATTTAAATAATTAAAAAAAAATATATATCAAATAACAAAAACAAAAAATTAATAAAATTACAACAACTTATTTGTAAGACAAAGTAAAATTTATTAAATTATGTTAAAAAATAAGATAAATTTCATGAAGCAGAGATTTACTAAGAGATATGAATTTAAAAATAACCTACACATATTTTAGTTAGTGTGTAAAATAATAATTTAAAAGAAAAACTTATGATTTAGGTTTTAGTTTGTATTATATTTGTGTTACTATACTTAAATAAAATATGTTTCTCTAAAAGAATATTAATCAGAATTTTTTTTCCACATATATCTTGTTTTCATTTAATGAAATTATTAAGTAACTTAAGTTAATTTCATTATTTTTTTTTCATTAATTTTTTAATAAAATTGTGTAATCCAAGTTACATAAGAAAAATGTATTAACTGTACAAATAAAATATAAATTGCATGGTTATTATCAAAGTAAAGATTATTTTTAAGAGCATGTAAAAAATTAGGAAAGATTTGTAAAGCTTGAATTTTTTTCTTCTTAAAAATAGTCCTTAAACAATCTTACCAACAGATTAATAATTGTAGAAAATCTGTAGAGGAAAAGAAAGATTGTAAAAAGGAAAACAGCAAATATATTAAGTTTAATTGCTTAGTCCAGAATACAAAGAAATGGCACCAAACCCATCAAGTTACTATCAAAAAAGAGATACTTGGAGGTATTAAATAAAGTAATTATTGCTTCTTGATATGTTCTTTTGACTACATAATTTATCAATTTTGACCATCTGTATGTGGTTCCTAGGGGGAAAGAATTAATCATATTTTTTGACCTAGTACATCTTGCCAGTGCATTCTTTGATTTATACATTGCTATTGGATAATTGCATCATTAAGAATAAAACTAGTTTTTACATTGGTAATATAGATATTATATAATTAAAAAAAAAAAAAAATTAATTTAACCATATACTTCCAATTACTACAAAATAATCCGAAATAATTTTGCAGCCAAAATAATGCTATAACTCTGCATCAGCTCTAATGTTTCTATTTTAATTTTATGCTAATATTTTTTCCTGAAAAGTTTACGTCATCTTTTTTGTGGATGGACATATAATTAAAAAGAAAAAAAAATGTTAACATCCAAGGTATTTATAATGAAATATTGAAAGAAATGATTATTTTATATCATGATAGTTTTATAATACTTGGAATGTACCAGAGTAACGTGTCTGAAAACTGAAGATTGTTAAGAAAAAGTTTAATGCCAAAATTATAGTACCATTAATTAAGCCAAAATAATCTTGAATTACCAATTATTTTCAAGTTGATTGGTGAAATTTTATGCAAATTTGTTAATTTTTAAAAATTAAATAAAAAATATTAAATATTCTTAATTTTCCAATATTTGTTGTTAATAGTATTTCTACTTAATATCACAATTTTTTCATACAAAACCTCTGTTGAGTTATTTTTGTAAATTAAAGTAACCCTCTTCCTACTTGTAATCTCATTTAGTTGAACTATTCTTATACCTTATATAACACTTACATTGTTTATCTGCTGCATTTATACATTTTTAAATAATCTTTTTATACCAATCTTCAATTCTATAGAAATTCATAAATCAACTCTAATATTTCTATTTTAATTTTATGTTAATATTTTTTTTTCTGAAAAGTTATTAAGAAACGTCATCTGTTTTATGGATTCACATATAAAAAAAAAAAGAAAAAAAAGTTAACATTATTATCCAAGGTATTTATAATCTAATATTGAAAGAAATAGTTATTTTGCATCATAATAGTTTTATAATACTTCAACTTCTCTTTATCTGTTTAGCCTCTGGAACTACCGTAAGGTATGTTCATTCTCCTACTTCAGAGGATGAATGAGGATGATGTGAATGAAGTGTAGTCGATGTGAATCTCAGGTCGACCACTCCTGAGAAGTGTGGTTAATTGAAACCAAAGCACCAAAGAACACCGGTATCCACAATCTAGTATTCAAATCCGTATAAAAATTTTTATCTTTACTAGGATTTAATTCTTAGAACTCTCGACTTTGAAATCAGCTGATTTACTTTATCGCGTTAACCACTAGACCAACCCGGTGGGTTAGTTTTATAATACTTGGAATGTATCAGAGTAGCGTGTATGAAAACTGAAGAGTTTAAGAAAAAATTAAATGCCAAAATTCTAAGCCATATTTAATAAACTGGTTCCTGTAGATTGCTGAAATCCAATCATATTGCTTAATGACTATAGCAGTAATGCCACTTAAAATAAGTAAAAGAAAAAAAAAGTAATAATAATAATATGTTTTTATATATGTTTTAGCTGTTCGCAATAATTGTATTTGCCTGCATAAGCTCACAAGGATGGATGTACGATGAAACAGAAAAAACAGAAGTTTGTTTATTTAACAGAGATGCTAGTGCATGTCACTATGGTGAAGGTGTAGCAATATTAGCATTCCTTGCATCTATAGGTTTTCTTGGCGGAGAATACCTCTTTGAACAAATGTCTTCTGTAAAAACACGCAAACATTATGTATTACTTGATCTTGGATATTCAGGTAGAAAATTAAATGGAAATTTATTAAAAATATTAACTTTAAAATAAGATTTCATTTAAATTGTTCTATATTTGTTTTGTTATATTATGATAACATAAAAAAATTTAACAAAACTATTATCTTCGCTATTTATAATCTACTTTTCATAAAAGTATACGAAACTCAAAATCAAATCAAATCTTTATTCTATCACTTTTACAAAATCTTACAGTTAATGACACCAAAGGTTACATTTTCTTAATTTCTACTGACATAATTTTTCACTTAATAAGATATTAATCCTAATACTAATTATGATGATACTCTAAATTTAACTATCCTAGTCTAATCTAATATATTAATATT
>JAAAKQ030149532.1:0-12994 GCA_010016005.3 Zanna intricata
CGTGGCACGGACATTCGGTCTTATGCTCTAGGGCGACCGAATGGGGTGGTGGCGGGAGACATGCCAGTAAACCAATCTGTCAATGTTTATCATCAATACCCACATGTCTGCCGTCTACTCAGACTCAGTCAACCATGATTTCTACTCTCAGCTCCAACATTTATTGGATTCCATACCACAGACTGATGTAATCCTCCTGGCCGACGATTTCAAAGCCCATATGCTGATCAAACTGGTTGGTACAAACAGTGGTCACTTTGGACATGGAGTGATCAACAACAATATGTTTGTTGTTGGACAAATGCGTCTCCTGTCCTTTACCAACGCCAATAACCTGGATGTTGGAAACAGCCAGTTCCAGCATCCTCCGAAACATCATCTTACATGGCAAAACCCAGGTGGTAAAGACTTTGCTATACGACTACATCCTGATCAACTGCCGATTCCAATCATCACTTAAGTATGTCTGTTCAATGCGTGGACCTGACTGTAGGTCAAACCTTGTGTTGCACTGATGAAACTACAACTACAATGAAGGAAATGCAAATCACGACCATTAGTTAAGCTAGATTGGAAATACCTGTGGGATCCTGTCTGCAAGGAAGAATTCCAACTTCGCTACCCAACCGTTTTACAGCATTGGCCCAAATTGAAGATGCTGCAATTAAAGAAAGGCAAATCCCAAATGCTCTCGTGCATTGTGCAAAGTCTGTGGATCCAACAGCAGACTTCGAGTGCCATGGACATCTGATCAGCGTCTCAACACCTTAAATGAACGTAAACGAGTTAAGCTGGTAAACTTTGAACAATATCAATAACTCAATAAGGAAATCCACTGTCGCCTGAAACAAGAGCGGAAGCTATAATGTTATCAAGTGGCAGCTGACTTGGAAGAAGTCTTAAAATATGTCTTAAAACATGAATATCACATTCTACCGAAAATTGTGTGGGAAGGCCAAGTCAACAAATGACAACATCCAAAAAGAAGATGGAACTTTGTAAGCTCAACAACTGAGCGGCTTGAGCGCTGGAGGGTTTACAACCACAACCCACCACAAGGACCATCAATGGAGCCACCGCATGTTAAGCCATCTGAGTTCCAAAATCTGATGCCAAACCAATCATTGAAGAAGTTAAAACAGCCATCTATGCCTAGAAAAATGAAGCCTGGAGGAGATGGGGTCACTGCAAAGTCCATCAAGGCTTGCTTCAGCGACTTCATGAGCACCTTCAAGCCATCTGGCGCATGGTACAAGCTACCTGGAAAAAGGCAGTCATTTCAAGATGACAAATCTGATAGTAGCCTCTTGTCAAGCAGCCTTGTTCAAGGCTATCATTCAAGCCTGCAAGAACTACCGTGCCATAAGTCTTCTATCAATTGGCAGTTTTCAAGAACGTCAACCAGTCACGCCTGCAGAAATTTCATGAGCAAACAAGCCGCGAGGAACAAGGCGGCTTTCGACCAAAACGAGGATGTTGTAACCAGATATTTACTATTCGCCAACTAATGGAAGAAATAATTCAATGTGAAAAAGAGCAGTTCATCGACTTTCGATCTGCCTTTAACTGCATCCACTGGTCAGCACTTTGGAAGGCATTGGGGACGGAGCTCATCCCTCCAAGAGTTATCAAGCTTTTCCAGGGAAGCTACACTGGATGGTCGAGTCAGATACGCATTCGAAATTAGCTATCTGAGGAGTTTTCCATCCGGAAAGGGAGATGTTGCCTCCCAATTCCTCTTTAATATCGTAGTTGACTCCATAATGTGACGAGTTTTCCAGAGCAGAAAAGGACAGCTTACTGACTGACTTGATGTATATCAATGACAGTGGAGTGTTCACCGACAGTAATGCTGAGGCCACTGTTCTCTATTATTTCTCCCACACTGCCCAATCTTATGGCCTGAAAATAAATGCAAATAAGATTCATGTACTAACAACAGATGGCTCACGCGCCATCGTCCAACTGGATGGTGTGCAAATTGAACTAGTGCAATTTGAATGAATAGAAACCGACTACTATACGTAGTCGTTCTAGCATGAACGATCCACAATTTGAGAGTTCAACGAACAGCTCCAAAGAAAATGTGGATCAAGCAGATCGATGATGATATAAAAAACCGCAGGCTAAACCATAATGAAGTCAGGACAACGGCCATGGATCGCCATGCATGGAAGCGTCTTGTTAATGAAATCAGATTGGCACACACAGCACTGTACGGGCTTAAGAGTCAATACTAAGTCAATCCAAATGCCAGCTAGGGATCAAAAGAAGAAGAAAAAAGCTCATCTAGACCTCCATAATTATAAAATTGGTACAAATATTTTTATTTTTAAAGTAAAATGTAGATTTCGTGATAAACTAATGAAAGCATTTTATTACAGATTTTTAATGTTATACATACTACGAGCATACTCAATACTATTTTTGGGACTATCACCTAAACAAGTTTTTTATCTTGTTGACAATTCTTGAAAACAAGTCTTCAAGTCTGGTTTTCAATTCTTGAAAACAAAAGTTTTCACTAGAAAAGAAAGCCATTAGACAACCATAAATAGATTTTTTTTAAATATAAAACAAAATAAAAAATTTAACAAATTAAACATATAGTAAAACATTAACATTTCATAAATCATTTGCTGGTAGGATAAGAAATCATAAAAATGTAAACAGTTTTTTGAAGACCTTCAAAAATCTTTATCTTATTTTTTTTATCTTCATTAATCTTACATTACTTATTTATGAATCAATCAATCGCAGACAAATGACAAATTTTAAAATAAATTTAGATAATTACAAATCTAATCCAAGAAATTAAACAAGTAGATTTATTGAATGCAATAGAAAAACAGTACTTGAACCTAAGTCATCTTTTGTAGAGCTAAAGTTTATGAAGAGATTACCAAATCACAGCTGGTACTTGTGATGACAGAAAATACATTTATAAAACAGGTAAAAAAGTTTTAATTTAAAAAATAAATTTAATTTCTTTCCCTCCTAAAGTCATGAATAAGTTACGTAGTCACAGATTTAGGATGAAAGGATTAGATTTAACCTTTGAATAACCCTGCGCTCAATACTAAGTTAACTAAGTAAGTAGGGAACAGCTTACCTGCTTCAATGGTAACAATAGCTTTACAAAGTGTAGACAACACTGTTGGAGTATTCTAAACCAGTGGTGAAAAAACAGTAACTGAGTTCAAGTAAAAAAACTGTGCGCATGAGTGTTCAGGCGGCCGATTCATAAGCATCTCTTGTAAATCCATATGAAAGTAACTACGCGACATTAATATTCACTAACCACGCGTTATTATATTCTACAAAAGTTATACATATATTTTAAATTTAAATAAATTAAAAGATGTTAAATAATGAATAAATATTTCTTACAATGTTCGGCACATCTGATAACTCACACGAGTATTTTATTCATTAAAAATGTTTATTTTTATGTAGTTTCCTTAAGTTTTTTTAAGAGTTATGAAATCGTCAATTACCCACTAACAGTAGAAATTCACTAATGTTTTACATAACATTTTTATGATAAACAAATAATAAATTCATTTCAGTTTTCGTCATCTGAATGCGATTGCTGATAATTTGGTTCAACAGTACCCGTTACGTGTTTTATACAATTTCTCCATTCCTGCTGTCCCGTTTTACGATGGCTTTTAAGCAGACATTTTTAACATCAGATATTTTAAAAACAATATTTTCTGACTATATATAACTTTTGATCTGTCCCCAAATTAACTCTACCGGGTTGAATTCACAACGGTAGGGAGGGAATCGAAGCACGGTTGCTAACACATCAGTTTTACGCACGTTAAAATTATTTTTAATACTCGAAACCCTTTGCAATAATTGTACCTAGGTTCATCGTCTTCAAACCTAAGCCACATTTTGATATCGTTTTATTTCCAAGATACGCATGGAACTTTTTTCTTTTTTATATGAATGATAAGGAGCGTTCACCAAAACAATAACCGAATTATGTTCTGTTAAGAGGTAACACATCGCCGAACCATTTCTCAAAAGATAAATTCATCTCGTGATGATAGTCTCCTGTAAATTGAGATTAAAAAATCCAGAGACCACCATCAACAAACCCGGTGTTACTGCCGACATACGTAATTTTGAGACGCCTACCTTTAATCGATGGAGCCTTATTACCAGTAGACAAGCCGCACAGAAAGGCTTCTCTAGACGATTTCACAATTTTATCTTTCCAAAAAAAACTTTTCGTTGGCCTTCATCGACCCAAGTTTCATACATATAATATATATTCTACGGCCTTCTAGCCTTATTTTCTTTATTTCAATGAGTAATGCCTTTGCCATATAATGCTACCATCCCTGTCAATTAAAGCACTTTCCCGGTCCCGTTTTTCATGTTTAAAATTCACACTTTTTAACAATCTATAAGAAGATGTTATTTAGAAATCTGGTAGATTATCGCCATTTACAACTCGTAACACTTCGTGCGTTATTATCGAAATCGTTAACTTTTTCTTCGATTGACCTGCGGAGTTTTGTTTTCCTAGAAGAACGTAAATCATTAGTAAATTTGTACTCGGATCATCATTTGTCATCAGATCAATCATTTATGATTAATGAGGAAAAAGGAAACTATGGAGGTATGAAGAGGAAACTGAAATACAGCATACAGACAAAATAGGATTTTTCACATTGAAATGTATTACATAGAATACAATATAATGCAGAATCCACAATGGCACCCTAAAATTTAAGAAACAGTAACTATTTAGCTGTTAAGCGTTTCAGTGATCGACAAACAAAAAACACAAATCCTGCACTAAAAGTAAATCAAAATCAGTAAAACTAATTTCCTCTAGACATACACTCATTAGTTAAAGTAAATCATGACTGGTTAAAAAAAAAAATTTAAATGATAACTGCATTACTTAGTTTATAAGTAAGAGATCTTAAGAATTTACAATAATCATAATAAAAACAATTTTTCATTATTCTACTAATACACTAACATTAATACAATTTCACCAGGCATGAAATTAATGAAATTTTAATTTACATATAGCACCTTTAGTTCACCTGAAGCTCCTTTTAACAATTATTAATAGGAAAATAACTCTCTGGTTTAATTAATATTTATCCCCAACCAATTAGCTGGTGATTCTGACCGAGTGTGTTTACTATTTATTAAAAGCATTCCAACCCGAACTGAGAATAAAAAAATGTAAAAACCTTCGTTTCACGGAAAAGTTTCAAAACTTTAAACACCACTAATTAAACTTTAATACCACTAATTTTTTGTGCTAATTTTAATTTTTGCTTCAATGCATGTCTAAGGAGAATCTGATAAACCATTTCTTGATAGTTATTAAGGAAGTGTATTGGAGCTCCACTAGATGACATGAAATGCCCACCAGACTGGTCTAGTGGTTAAAGCGACATCACAAATCAGCTGATTGTAAAATCGAGAGTTCAAAGGTTCAAATCCTAGTATAGCTAGTTACTTCTATACGGATTTGAATACTAGATCATGGATACCGGTGTTGTTTGGTGGTTGGGTTTCAAATAACCACATTTCTCAGGAGTGGTCGACCTGTGATTGTACAAGACTACACTTCATTCACACTCATACACATCATCCTTATTCATCCTCTGAGGTAATACCTTACGGTAGTTCCGGAGGCTAAATAAATAAAGTGAGAGATGGCATGAAATGTCATCTAGTGATATTTATGCATTAACCTGATATACAACAATGGCACATTTTATTTCAAAAATGTTACACCCAGAGATGTTTTAGATCTTGTGGTACTTCATACAGGGATGCAGTTTTTATTTTCCTTTAGGTGATACATTATACTTCTAAAATCTCTAACTTCCAATGAGGTTTTTTAACAAAAAGTAATAATAATAAGACCAAATTTTACGTAATGCTCCATTCCAGTAGGAACTGCAAATGTTTTCCTTCACTGAAGAATATAACAAAATGTATTATTTTCAATAATTTGTTTGAATTTAGCAAAACATAATCAAACAGTACAAGTAAAAGGATAAGTTAGATACAAAATGGCATTACTGCAATTAGAGTGACTTAATTCATTTAAACAACTGAATCGATGAGATAGGAAAATAAAATAAAATTAAAATAAATATAACTATGAACCTTCAATATCACTTGGATAAATGTCAACATTTAACAAAATACAGTTTTAAAAACTTTGAAAGTTAAATCAAATCAACAATTTTAGCTAAATAATCACAACTCTTAAAATTAAGTTTGGTAAGCAACCTCCCTGTAGCAATGCAAATACAAAAATTATTGCTTGCAAAATATCATTTGAATAAATTTATATGACATCTAATATAAAATAAAAACCTCTCGATTCGCTATGGGTTTGATTAATGAAAACGTAGTAAAATTTTTAAGATCAGTTATGAACACTCAGTCGACCCCAGCAAGCAGATATTGTAAAAATCTGAGGTAAATTTTAATTATAATAATGTTTAATGTTATAGAAAGCCAAAGTAAACTATAAGGATATTTATATTAAATTATATGGATAAATTATAAGAACATTTGCTTAAAATAAATTGTTTAGGACTGCTGATAAATGTTAACCACTATATTCCATACAATAATAGACAGCAAGCCAAATGGTAGTACAACAGAGAAACTGTTTCCCATGATTTTGAGATCTTGGGAATTCTCAAGATATTTGTCTAGTGTTGCCTAGACTTTGAATATCAGCTGCTGGTAGCCTAACCCGTTGTAAATCCATTTTCAATTTTCAACCCGTTGCTCTTAAATGCTTAAAGGCATGCAATTTGAACTTGCTTTAATGCATCACACAGATAAAGTTTGAACAAGGTCATATCCATTCGATGAATATCCAGTTTACTCATCTAGAACGTAATCTATTTTCTTACCATTTTGTTCTATTTTGACGAATTCTTTATCTTAAAATCATAATTCTAATTAGACAATACTAGTAGTAATTAAAATTCAACTAATGCATCTTCTGTTTATGGAAAAGATAAATAGTAGCAGAGGAGTGAAACAAAGAGTTTTATATCACTAATACTACTCAACAGATACCCAGAAAAACAATTAGGAACATCATTAGAAATGATAAGAGATGTTAGTGACAGAGTAGTAGGTATAAAAATCATTGCGCATGCTGATAATGATTAGCAGTGACAACTGGAAAAGTAAAACTATAAACAATGATGAAAAGAATTAAATTGATGAATTTTTTTATTAAATAAAGAATTTAACATGAAAAAATATAAAGTAGATTATGAAAATGACTAAAGTAGATGGTGAATCAAATAAATGGTTAGAAGGGAAGAAACTGAAATAGCTAAAAATGTTTAATATTAAAACTGTGATCACCTACAACAGAAATTGAACAAGGCAACTAAGAAACAGGATTTTTGTTATAAAATCAACATATGTAAAAAAAACATATGAAAGAAATTGAGAAGGTTCAGAAAATATTTTGTTTGAAATCTGGTATTAGAGAATAAACATAGGCCATCAAGCAGAAGGAAAAAAATATTTTTGCAAATGTGGGTATGAAGAAAAGTGAGAAAATAAAAACAAGAGAAAAATAGAAAAGGAAAGATACACAATAAAAATAATATGTAAAAGGAAAGTAAAATGGACTGGGGACATACTGCGAGGTACTGTACACAAAGAGGGTGTATATTAATGTATTGCTTCTTAGTGACGTGTCAGAAAATATCAAAAAGTTTGACTAAGCTGTTGTTTTTCAGAAAAAAACAAACTGCTATTTCACTTCCAGTACATGTTTTGTTTTTTTTTTCACCCTATAGTAGTACTGCTCAGCAAACACATTGAATCACCAGAGTTGTCAGCTCACTCTAACGAATGTTAACTTAATGAAAACAGATAAAGTGAATAAATGTTTGCAGTTTGCTAAGAACAGGTCAAACGCCCAGCAACTATTGATAAAACTGTTGTTTTATCAATATTAAGTACACTGTAAGCTAACTGCTATGATCGATCAGTTTTAAAACCCAAATAAATTTTGTTCATGAAAATATTATAATGTTCAAGTGCAGAATAAAAGGATTATAAACTGTCAAATCTTATAATAAAATGATTAATGGTTTTTGCAGGCATCAATCAAAACATCCAGCAGCCTGCAGCCAAAGCACTGAGAAAAATATTAAAGTGAAACTGTTGATTTAAACGCAAAAAAACAAGCAGTTTAGCAATATAATGGAAAAATGAGTCTTGGAACGTTAACAAATGAATAATTCAGTCTGTTTTTGCCAATAGTTTGTACAAACTGTTTTTTTTTTTTTTTTCAGTGAATAGTCTGCTTTCATTTGGCAGAAACATCTCAATGCCTTATTACAAACAGTATTAATGTGCTACATATTAACAATTTTTTCAGCCATTTTATGCAAACTATTCTTTATTCATCCTGCAAATAGATCCAAAGAATCTCTCATCTGGTATACAATTTTAAACAAACATATATTGTTGCCTATATTTTTCTATCCATAACCAGTATAAAATATATTTTCTAACCGGTTACTAGATAAGATTCTTCACTATTCTGCAAAGAATAAAAATCAATTAATCACTTGATGATTACTTGAGAGCAAAGCAAATGATGGTTAATGTGCAATTGGGGTCAATGAATCATAATAACTGAAAGAATTAAAATCTGCTATGCATTTATGGTGAAAATAACTTACAACGGCATACTAATTCAAATCTACACATACTATAAAAGAACATGATTTTCTTTGACTGTGGTGATCATATCAAACAACAGAGCTTAAGCAAAATGTTATACTCACTTCACGATTATCATCAATTCAATTTTATTGAACCTCAGACTTAATTCACATACACACTCACACACACGCACGCACACTCACACTTATTTCACAAAGTTCTTGTGCTTTGTCTATACGAGAAAAGGACTCAATCAACATCACTTTAAGAGTAAACTTCTATCCTGTTATATAAATACAGAAGCATGCAAATTAATCCTAACATAAATGTTATTTAATAAAAAATAATTTTATTTGGAAAAATAATCATATCTGTGCAATTTGAGAATATCTAGAAATTAATATGTCCTTCACTCTTAATCACTTCGTTTACACAATTTGGCATCAATTCAAGAAGCATACTACACATTTTTTTGATTTTTTTCCATGATGAAACCATACCAATACTATATTACTTTAATGGGATCAATTTTTGTGATACAATTCATTTTTTGTCTACTGCATAAAGATTTTCAATTGGGTATAAGTCTGGGGCATTTTCTGGCCATGGGAGCAGTTTAATGGTTCATTTTTCAAAACATTTTCTACTTTTAAGGCAGTACTTTTTAGACATTTTCCACTTTTTAGGCCACTTTTAGGCATGGTGCCAAATCTTGCTCCAAAAATCCATTGCCTAGTAGGAATCTGTTTTGAAGCTGTATTACAACCCTCTCCTTTAGAATCTTGACATATCCATCACTTTTTAACATACCATCTTCTGGAAGTAATGCAAAAGGGACTTTACATGTGAAACGACCCCAAAACATTTTTTATCTGGATGTTTAACTGATTATTGGATACTAGCCAGTAATGTATTTTCAGGTGATGCCACTGAACATAAAAACGTGACTCCCCAGAAATAAATAATATTTTTCCAGTCTTCTTTAGTCCAGTTAGCATGTGCTTTGGCCCACATGAGCCCTTTTTTTTTTGCAAATTTCTGGTGTTAAAAGCTGTTTTTTGGCCAGCAGACAAGCTTTTCATCCAGCAAGAAGTTAGCATCTAACAGCTGTAATGATAAAATCTATTCCATTGGCTGGCTACTCAATTTACAACCACAAAAGATAATTTGGATAAAGTTTATTTTTTCTCACTGAAACTGATCCTGTGTTAGAGTAGACTTTCATTTACAGCCACATTTGCCTTTCCATACGGATGAAGAGGAAATAATTTCTTTAAATTGATTTAAAATAGCATTAACTGTCCCTAGTCCAACAACACATTTAAAAGCTGTAGTGTCATTGTATCATACTTGTATGCTCAGAAAGAAAAACAATTTTTGAATGCTTTCTTGGAGTTATGTCCATTATTACATATTCAAGACACACAGAAAAAAAATGGAAATAAGATTCTGTAATAAAAAATAAAATAAATGTTCACAAATGTTATTTACAATATGAAAATTGCTAAATAATCAAAGAATAATAACATCATATTACACAGACAACTTAAAGAATGGGTGTCCATAACATAGAAATTAACAAAAAATTCTTTGAGTTTGAATTAATTTGCATGTTACTGTAAAGATAACACTTACTGTAAAAGACATACCTTGAATTTTAACAATTGCACAATTACTTGGGTCTATCAAACACAAAAGAAATCTCTCAAAATTTATAGGCAAAAGAATTCCCTGAAAATCAATACATATCACTACATCTAAACAGAATTCTAAAAGCTTTACATAATCTACAATTCTACTAAATGTTTAGCATTAACGAAACTGCAAAAAAAATTCATAATTTAACACAAATTAAGAATCATTTAAAATGTATTTTTAACAATCTGTAACATTTATTTCAAATCAAGATTTTAAAAAAACTTTTTGCCTAAACTTCATTGTACGATTGTAAAAACATTGATCTTCAATAAAGCTCAGCCTCCAAGAGCACACTGAAGATTCAACAGTCCCTCAAACTTTGCCATAACCCACAATAAATGAACAAATTAATAAAATTTACAATAGTAACAACAAAAAAGGCAAAAATCATTGGCAAATAACCACACATTTACTCCAGATGCAAGAAGATAAAAAATTAGCATTTGCCTCTGACCACTAAGTGTAGCTACAACCAGAATACATTTCTCTATCTTGGAAAAGGTGGATTCATACAAACATTTATTTATAGAAAAATAAAAATAGCTAGTGATCAAAATCAATATGCTTATATTACGAATAGTTACAAAATTGTGCATTATGTAATCCTTCATTTATATTTACCTTTCTTTTTCAAATTTATCTTATTCGTCGAGACTGAAATCTTTTGATTTACAGATTACAAGCAAAAATGTATTATGTCAAAATATATAGCTACATAATAAATATTTCAAGTTTTCATTTAAATACTCACTCTTGAAGACCTTGCGTTGACTTCATCACCCACGTAAAACGCTGGTCGTGCTTTTCTCAAGCCCTGATATCCATGTTCCAGCTCTGTATAAGACATGTCTAATAAAAGTAACGACAGAAATCATCACAGTAATACAAAAAAAAAACCTATTAAATTAAATAAAGCTACCTAAAAAAAATTAAAATAGTTTCGACCAAATAAACTGAAACTTCTGTAAACAAGGTCAAGGAAGCAGAAATAAACTTTTAAAAATCAACTAATTGACAACGATAAAAATGTAAAAATAAAATAATTATTCAGGTTATCATCACGAATGTATTTTGAGAGCAAAACGATTATAACAGTACACTTAATTATGAAGATTTCAAATATTTTTACGAACCAATGTTAATTCATATTTAGATAAGAAAATTATATTTTGCACGAGATTCCGCCATTTTTATAATCAAAATCTAAAATTAAGGAAATATCATTTTAAATCGTGTGTAAATGCAAATGCTATTATTTCTTTTTCAAAATTTTCTAGTCACATCACTAACCGGTAACGATTATACAGGAACCAACATTAAAACTACGGCATCTGCGAAGCAAATCAATAGTTTGATTGCAGTCAGCTGTCTGTACTTAACATCGATAGTTACACTCTTAGCACTAAGATAGAAACATTCTCGATAGTTGTAAATGAATGTAAATATTTATACTTTAAAACAATGCAATATCGATTTCGATGTTAAAGATGGCTACGAAGAAGAGCGACTGTTAAAGCCAAACGTGTGAAATTTCTTTCAATCGAAATCAGTACAGTGTATTCGGACTGCCAATTGTATGATACCTAACATTTGGGAGTACGCTATCTTTTCAACCCACCAGGCTAGTCTGATTGTTAACTCGTCATTGCAAATCAGCTGATTTCGAAGTCGAGAGTTGTAAGGTTCAATTCCTAGTAAAGGTTTTATACGGTTTTGAGTAATAGATCGTGGATACCGGTGTTGTATGGTAGTTTTTGTTTTTTTTCCTTTTGATAAACCTCCGGAACGACCGTTAAGGTATATCCTCAGAGGATGAGATTAATGAGTTGTAGTGTGTGTGAAAAATGTCATGCCTGACCGAAATTCGAACCCGGGACCTCCGATGAAAAGCCCAGACACTACCACTCGCGCCACGGAGGCCGGCAATTCTTTGGTGGTTGGGTTTCAATTAACCACACTTCTCAGGAGTAGTCGACCTGAGACCATACAACACTACATTTTATTCACATTCATATATATCATCCTCTGAAGTAATACTGGCTAAAAAGAAAAAAGAGAGAGCGGTATCTTTTCAGTTCAGGCCTAAATGGAATGTACCAGATGAACATTCCTTGTCACTGTTTTTAATCAGTATCTCAAAATATATCGGTCTGACTGATAATGAAAGCTAAATACATCTCTTTCTATCTTATGGTCTCTTGATAAATTAACTTTTTTTAATGTCTGACAAATGTAAACCTTAAAAACTTACTGCTAGACTGAATTCAATACTTGCACACCAGTACCGTAATACTCTAGCAGTAACAAAAACTGAATTAACCAGTATCGAAATCATATTAAACTAATTTATGACAATTACAAAAACAGAATACTCTCAATGATACCAGAATTGTAATTATTGAATTTATTTTAACCAGGGATGGAGTAATGAAACACATCATGTGATGTTGTAACATCTATACTGCGTTAGCGTAAGAGCTATCCTTTTTTTCTTTGTCTGTTTAGCCTCCGGTACTACCGTAAGGTATTACTTCAGAGGATGATGTGTATGAATGTGAATGAAGTGTAGTCTTGTACAATCTCAGGTCGA
>JAAAKQ030149543.1:0-12994 GCA_010016005.3 Zanna intricata
AAGATAAAAATTTTTATACGGACTAGATATACTAGATCGTGGATACCGGTGTTCTTTGGTGGTTGGGTTTCAATTAATCACACTTCTCAGGAGTGGTCGATCTTAGATTGTATGACTACACATCATCCTCATTCATCCTCTAAAATAATACCTCACGGTAGTTCCGGAGGTTAAACAGATAAATAGAGAGGGGTATTTGATAAATTTTGTTTTTTGTTAGAGTTTACTGTTAATCAGTTATTTAAAGAGCTCCTGTAAACCACTTAAGAAACTGTGAAAAATATTGAATCGCTGCCTTTTTTTTAGGGTTATCGTAGCCCTATGTTTTTATGTCAAAAGATTTTTTTATGTCATTTACAATGTTTAATTTATATTGTTCCCCTTTTTATTTAACTTTTTTTTGTTTACCCCTCCATCATTGGTGCCATCATTAGTGAAAGGTCACTGAAAATGGATCGTTTCAAGATAGGAGTATTTGCTGAATTTTATTTTTTCTGAGTTGCATCTGTTGGTAAACTATTTTAGAATTTTCATACTTTGTTAAAATCTTGACTCCTTAAAGAAAAAAACCCGCTTGTGACGATCCTGGCCGCCACACCATATTTTCCGTTCCTAGCGCTGATGGGCTTTTTAACGGAGGTCGTCTACTTGCTAACATAACACAGTCATTTGTTTAGCCTCTCTCAGGATGCCACCAATGCAAATGCCTGGGCAGACATTTCCATCAGTGTATTACCTTCTTATGGCTTATCCCACCACGACCTCCTATAACTTACAACCCTCAAATATCGAATTAACCAATTTGTGGAAGCGCGATTTCCACGCCTTCTAACACTGAAGGTTTCACACAAATCTCTTCCTGTATCTAATTTCATTTAGATCGTAGATCATTACTTGATTTAGTTTTTAAACAGAGAACTAAGAATCTAAAGAAGCTAGCAACTTTGATCCATTCCCTTTCGGTCTTCCAATTAACTTGCACATCGAAATCACAATTCATCCTCACTAGTTCTCTAGCTACCTTGGTACGTTCAGATTCGTACCTGGGACAGACATATAAGACATGCGCACATCATCAGTGGCCCTACACTCCGGTGACAAGCCTGAATTAATGAAACAAAGTCTCGCAAACCCATCTCGAAAAGAACCATGTCCAAAAAAAAACTGTGTAATACATAGTAACACAGTAATTTCGGTGTTATTTAAAATTATTTCAATCCGTAAATATCGATAAGCTAGAGGCTATCTTGTACCGACAAGCGGAAAGAAGCGCTTGTGGATAGCGGAACAAGATTTATTGGTGTTAATCCATCGTCCTTTCCGGTTGTCACTCGAAGTCCAGATTGTAGTCTTCCGAGAAAACTTGAATCAATTCTTTTTTGTCGCTTCTATTGAAGTTTCACTCTGAAAATCAATTTACGTCGGATGGGAGTTCGATTTAAGGATCACTATCGATCTACGATCGCTAGAGACACGAGGCAAAGTATATCGTCCACAAAATCAGATTGAAACACGAGACGACCTGGGTTTGCTTGTACAACTATTTTACCTGATATGAGCAATTTAAATAAGCTGATACAGGGTTCGTACGATTATCAACAGCCGAGTAACGTGCCCCTGAATTTAGTTCTTTACACTGAACTATGACAACTTCGCGCAAAATCCTAGTCTGGTAGGTATAACTATACCTACCTACAAATATATCTGTGCTAAAGCTCAGATATGTCTGGTTGTTTAGTCAGATATGCCGGGTTGGCCTAGTAGTGAACTCGTCTCAGGAATCGCCTAAGTTCTAAGATTCAAATCCTAGCAAAGGCAGTTACGTTTAGTCATATTTTAATACTAGACCGTGAATACCGGTTGAGTTTCAATTAACCACCCATCTTAGGAATGGTCGATCTGAGACTATACAAGATACATTTCATAGTTACATACATCCATCATTTACATTCATACATTTTATCCTCATTCATCTTCTAAAGTTATACTTTACGGTGGTTTCGGAGGCTAAATCAGAAAAAGAGAGGCATAGTCAACATTTCTCAACAGATTTGTAAAGAATTTACAGAATGCGTATTTTACTTCTTTTTTTTTCTTTTTTTTTTTTTTAAGATTATAACCAGTCGCGTAGGCTCACTTCGCTCGCCCGACCGTCTAATCAGGGAGTTCTGTCTCCTGGATACTCGATTCTCATGATTATGAGAATATAATTATTTTATTGAAATATTTTATGAAAATAAATATTAGCATTTCGCCGCGATGAACTTATTGTAGTGATATTTCAGTTACAGATCCATTTATCGATTCACAAGTTATGGAACCAAAAGTGTATCTCAATAGACATTTTTAAGGAATACATTCTTTAATTAACTACTCAATAGCACTTGCGCAGTAAACTTTTGCAGTCTAGGACCTTAATATTGAGCATAGAAAGGTTGTACAAAACTTGCTAAAAGTCGAAGTTTGTCACTGCCTTGAATTTCATTTTTATATGATGTTTCATTTAAACGTTATTTAAAAAATACAATTTAAAATATGTGATAACCGATAACTTAACGATCGACAACGTATGACTTTTATTTGGCTTATAGATAAATAATTTTAAAAAATTAATCTTTTGGCTGTTTTAAAAAAAATAAAGTTGTGTAGCTGAATATGTGCAATAGAAATGTGCGGTTTAGTGCTGCATGAGCAGTCGTATCAAAAAAAAGAAAAGAAAACGTAAAAACCACTCTAGCGGTAAATAGAAACTTTTTGCCAATTAGATTTTTTTTGTATACCTACGGGGTCTTTAATTTTGCATTTCAAAGAAAACAACTCCTTTGTATACTCATCGTGTATATATATAGATTAGTATTATTTTTTTCTTAGTATATATTTATATTTTCAAAAGTAAGGTTTTCTTACAAGTATTTGAATAATAGAACAAATTTATATCATTTTTCAATGCATAATTAAACCTGATGGTTCCAAAATTTGCTCAGTAAGCAGTTATAGTATAATCGTTAAAAAAAAACCAACAAAATGAAATTAGGGAGTCTTAACGTGCCACAAGGTAGTACTATTTTATCTCCTGTATTATTTTTAATTTATTTGAACTACTTACTATTTGTTAATGTTGTTGTTAAATGATAAATGTTATCGTTTGCTGACAGTTTTAATATTTAATTGAATTATGAAATGGTATTTATAATGTTTAAAAATGTATATACTGCTTACTCTCTCCTCCAAAAGTCAGCCATCAATTCTGTATAAAATAAAAATACATAGATTCAATTGTAGCTTAGGAGATTGTTAGTTGTTCAGAAATAAAAATAGGATTGATTTTTTAAAACATTGTCGCGTGTTCATGGCTTCATCAAGATATTGAGATACTGACAAATAAAAATGTTTACATAATTACAATTTATTAGTTTAAGAACATAAATAAAATAAGACAAAAGAATAATAATGACAATAAATATTGTTAACAATAAATGACAGTAATAAACAATTGACAATAATGTCAACAGCAAACAATAATAATAAATGTCAATAATAAACAAGTAATAATCGTAGTAATCACAACCACAAGAATAGTAATAATGAATGTCAATAATAACAACAGACACTGATTACATACAAAACAGAATTTAAAATAATCATCAGAATTTATTCACAGGTACTTAAACATTGAAAAGCATAGTTCAGTCCTATTGACAAACGACATTAGCATGACCACTAGCCTTTACACTTTCGGCCATCAGTCTTGTATTAACAACAATAGTACAATAGATAAGGCAAGTGTAAAGTTTTTTCTGCAAATACCGTAATGTTCACCAATAAAACTACCCTAACAATTTATGAATGAAGTTTAGTACATTATCTGTTTAATTTATTGTCTTATTATAACTCCCCTAACCATTTCTTGTTCTCATGTTCTAAATTATTTGTGACGACTCCTTAATCGCACTTTTAGTCGAACTTTTTCATTAGAAATTCGCTCCTTCACTGATCTCCTAGCAGAATACTCTCGCTTCAAACTCGCATAAGAACTCCTCGCTTAGAATTCTATCGTAGCACTCTCTCGCAGACTCTGTTCACAGACTCAGATCTCGCGGAATGACGTCATAACGTCTTATTTAACTGATGACTGTCTTCCCCGGAGTATTTATACTCCTATCCTCTTTACTTGCAGTCTTGTCTGTCTTCATATTTTCCCATGAAATTCCAAACCTGGGTGCGGTAACTCTTCTCGCGGAACAACATTTGTGTAGATGTGTCAGTGGGCTGCATTACAAAGGACGATTGTTAAACGGACCTGTTTCCTATACTAAAAGGGGTTTTTTTAGCCCCTTTCTGGATTCCCCTCATTATTATATTTTCTACTACTTTCTTCTTAATTGGGAGGGATCCGTTACTCAGGTCCGATATTACAGGTCTTGTTACAGTATTTTTGTTGATTTTAATTTTAAATGGGATGTTCATATTATTAACATATGTAATAAATTCAAATAACTAGTGTTTCAATTCTACAGATTAAATGATCTGTGTTATTAAGCATAATTACTCGCCGTAATGATGAATTATAACAAATTACTCTCCGTATTAACAAAATATTTACCTTATGAAAATAAATTTTATGTGCACTTTCAGGGTAACATAATCATTCCGTAGTAAAAATTTATTAGCTGAATTTATAGCATTAATTTTACATTAGGTATACGTAGCAAACTTCACCGTTTACGTAAATAGAAATAAAGACAATTTTATTTCTAGAGTGCTCCCCCCCTCTATCACCAGAAACATCAGGTAATTGAATCATTTGGTGTACTTCGTACCGATCCGTTTGTTTGCTACTGGTAGACCCTATTAGGCTTATATTCCTCTTATAAATTATTGAATTTGATATATAATGTTTTTATTACCATTTTTAAATTGAATGGTACTACTAAACTGCTAGAAATAAATGAATTTGTTTCTAAAATGTCTTTTTTTAATCTATTATGTCTTTGTTAATGAAGATCGATACAAAATTTTATATTTGGGTTGGCAAGTAAGTAATTTCGGCTTTTTGATCTGTATATTTAAAAAAATCTGATATGGACAATACATGACTTCCTTGTACTAAAATCCAAAAATATTACGATTCTAAATTATAATTTTCAATTAATATTTAACATTTAGATGATCCACAAACTCTATTACATAAACACATGTGTAATAATGCCTATTAAATTACATATACACAATTTTAAAGTCCATAAAATTGTATTTCACCAATAATTTCTGATTTTTTGTCATAATTTTTTTTAATTGTTATTATTGATTATTATTTATTATAATTTTTTTTTTCAATCACGTGTTAATAATTACACAGATAGACAAAAAAACATTTTTCATGTTTCTCTAAGTGTGATACCACTCTTGAATAGCTTTTTGCGTACATTACAGATTTCTAAATACAAATTTTCTATCGCTCTTAGTTTTAATAAATTACTATAAAAAAAAAAAATTAAGAGAAAATGTACTTAAAATCCGTAAAAATTATAATTTTGCATGGCCATACCTGCGTTAGAATGATTTTGCTGATGCTTTTCTTTTATAAATAACCTCAGGCACATCCCGAATTAATGTCCAACAGTAATCGGCTAGCATGTTAGTATTCCATTTCCCTCTATAGTGGCTTTCTATCACCGAAATGTCTTGGCGGAAACGATCTCCGTGATCGTCATCGGGATACATCTGCGAGGTTGTCTGGAATAAAATCCAGATGTGAGTGGAGGAAATTTATTTTCTAAGATATATTACATCCCATAGTTCTGTATGAAGTAAGAACTTGATTAACAAAATCGTGGTAATTGTCGGATTTTTCTTTGCCGATAAAAGTTTTGTAAACGTCTTTAAATGAAGCCCAAGCTGCACTTTCTACATTATTTAACATTGAGTTAAATACATCAAATTTGACCAACTTTCTTATTTGAGCACTAACAAATATTCCTTCTTTAATTTTTCCTTCACTTATATTCAGAAATTTCCGCTTTATGTACAAAAATCCGCCAATATCCTTTTTCATTGTTTTTATGAAATTTTTCAGTAGTCCTAGCTTGATATAGAGAGAAGGTAAAAATATGTTTTTGTTTGAAGTAACGGCTCATGAATAATATTTTTCCCATTTGGGGTTAAGTTGTCTCGTTTCTTCTCTTTAACCAAATCATTTATTTTACCTTGTGATATAAGATCTGTCTTATTGGAAGATAATTCAAAATCAAAATCATTGTTGCCTTCTTCAGTACTGCCTGACTCTTCATCGCTGCTTTACATTAACAAGTGACTCAGGAACTGGAATAATTTGACTATGAGGTACAGGCCTGATTGCAGATTACAGTGAAGGATAGTTTGTATGTTTAGATTTTTTAGAAGTTCCAGACACATTTGTTAAACAAAGGTAACAATCGGTTACATAATACTTTCAGTTGGGTAGATTTCGTAAGAAAGCTACCTATTGTAATAGGTGCCGTGTTTCGACTTCCGGAAAATTTCGACATATCCTTGCGTTTCACATCCCCAAAACAACCGTCAATTCAAAAGTTTGTTATACTTTCTTGTGGACACGATAACTGACGTAATTTTGCAACATTCACTTTCAAATTGATACATAATATTTCGCCCCAAAATCTCTGTCGAGTTCGTCAATGGGCAAAATCGGACTAAGGGAAATCGGAAATTTCCACTAAGTGGAAATGGGGGGGACATTTTCGAAAAAGTAAAATTTTCCTGTAATTTCATTAGCAAGTAAAATATTGAATCCGTTTAAAAATCCTACTATTCTTTAAATAAGGGATTAAAACTTATCTAAGTAAAGTTTTTTGATAGCACCAACTGTTGGCCCAAGGGGTAGAAAAAATGAGATTTCAAGGACAAAAAATCATAGCTCCCTCAATAGGCACAGGATGGAATCCGTTTAAAGTTATCGTTAGTCCTCTAAATATTACCTAAAACTTTTGTTTGAAACGATTTTTAATATAACCAGCCCTTACGGCAAGGTATGAGCAAAGTCATACCTTGAGTGAATTTGAATTGTTTGTCCACTCGCTAATAGATTTAAAGCATTTATACACGAGGGACTGTCCCTTCCCCCGATCCGAATTATTCCTTCTGATCATTTCGTCCCTTGAATATTTGTAGTTCCAGAATGTTCGAAAGGGTCTCGATTGTTATGAAAGGGAAGATAATAGTTATTTATGTTTCTATTCCGGAAGTTTCTTTAACCTCGTAAAGAATGTTTATTTTTTAAAATTATTCCCCATTAAAATACGTATGCAGGGTCAGGGTTTCCATAGCCTCCTGTAGAAGTATCTTACTAAGTATTTTACTACTTGTGTGCCGGCTTTGGACGGCTGCAGCCGATTTTATTTAGAAACACTTGCATTCGCATATTGTAGCATCTGGAATTTTCCATAAGTAAATAATATTGCAGAAGGGAGTGGAAGTTGGCAATATATTCTATCCCGGTTAGTTTCCGAAGCTTATAGAAGGTTCTAGAAATTAATGGAAGGTTATGGAATGCAAAGTTTTCATTTGTTTCCAGAATGTTCCATAAGTTGTAAGTATGTCGCAGAACTTTTTGGAATGTTCAGAACAATTCCAAAGTGAATGGAATATTCGAGAAACGTGAAGAATGTTGTGGAAGGGATTCCCACTAATCTTTAAATAGATGTGTTATCAAGTAGAGGAAAAACTGTAAAGAAATTTTGATCAATTTACAAGTAGCTTGTAGTCTAATGAAAAAACGTAGTGTCCGTAAAACTTGGAAAATAATGTTTGATATGAATTTGTACTATCCGAGTTCGCCTACCCCTATTTTGCTCCGGTAAAGTCTACCTCTACCTTCCGGCGTGCCGAAAGGAATTTTTTATTTTTTTAAATTCAGGTCGGTTTTCTTTGATTTTTTCTTCAGTTTTATTAGTTGTTGACGAAACATTTGAATTAATCGTTTGTTACTTGGAAGCAGCTCAAAATAAACATCACCTTTGTGATGTCAACGAATTGACAGTATCATTTTTTGCGATTCAGATTTTCGATGTGGCTTATGCCGGTTCATCACGCTTAAACAATAACGTTTACGGTTGATGTTATTTTTTATCACCGGTAATGATTCGTTTCAAAAAAGGATCGACTTTATCGCGTTTGAGATGCATAGCGCAAACATCGATTCGTTGTGTTTGGTGAACTCTTTCAATTCATGCGGAACCCAAGAGGTTATTAACGAATCGAAGACATTTTATATGATTTTCAATCGTTGTGCGCGATACATTTAACTTCTTTGCAATTTCTCGGACAGTCATATGATGATCTGATTTAATTATGACTTTGATTTTTATTTATCGATTCCAGTAAATCGATAGAACGTTGGTCATCCTTGAGTGAAAAATCTCTAGATCGGAATTTTTTAAACCGATTCTGACACGTGTGTTCTGTTAGACAATCAACACCATAAACTTCACATATCTCTTCGTGAAGCTCAGCAGCTTTCTTGCCTTTACGTAAATAAAATAACAAAATATTTCGTTTTCACTCCATGTTATTTGACCGTAAGCTAACGGGTGCAAAAAAAAATTACGCGCTATTTTTGCATCTAAAGTATGCTAAAAGTGGCAGCTATCAAATGCCAAAAAAAATCATAGCATTGATGGAAGTTTTCAAAACAAACATAAAGTTAACTATTTAGGAAAAGCGAAATTACGTTCTTGCCAACCCCAATGTTTTCCTTAGATGTAAGTTGCATATTTCTTTCGTTTCGAATCGTCTGATATAAATTTTTTTTTTATGCTTGATTTTTTTCAGTTTTATTTGTAACTTGATCTTATATGATCATCATGAACTTCAGTTCCATTTTTTCCAAGTTTCCTCGTGTTGAGCCTTTTACATAATTTCTCCACCTGCATCGATCCATGAACCATCTCTTTTCCATTTCTCTCACCACATGGGGATGTCGAGAGGGGTCTCTTGCGTATTTCCTCCTTCACCATATTTGTCTATATCATTCTTGGTGTGTGTGTGTGTGAAGAATTTTTTATACAATGATTTAGGTTGCTCCACCAGGGATAAAGTTACAAATTGTAAAAAATCTTCATTAATTATAAATACATTATTGATTATTTGTATTTCTTGATTTTTTTAAGCCATAATTTTTGTATACAGTTAGCAATAAATAAATGTAACTATAAATCCTCTGCACTGCACTGACCTCGGCTCCGGGTAGCCCCCAAAACTTGCTAGAATAAGAATAAAATAGAATAGAATCTATATAGCTTAGTAGTATATGTAAATTTTGATAGAATGATAATGTATAATCGATGTTTTTGATCTTTTTTAAATTTTAGGCTTTTAGCCATTTAGTCATCAATTTACAAAGTTTCTACCTATTTTACCGTATGCGGAACCTAGTCTAGGTCTTATCCTGATCACCGATTTTACTGTCAAAGTACAATTTATAAGCTTTTTTTATTTCCCGCTTTTTTTATTAAAACTATTTGGTGGCGCTGTACCTCTAGAAGGGAAAGCAATAGTCATAGGTCCAATTTGTGCATATTAGACCGAGTTTGATCAAAATCGATCAGATTACTGCTATATATGGGTCACTGATGCTATTAAATTTTCAACTTAAAATATGATTGGGCTGAGTCTGTAGAGCAAGGTAGCCTCAGTGTCTCGAGATTTCGCCTAATTAAGGTTATATTTTTCTTCGGCACATTTGTTAAAGATTAAAGAATAACAATGGTTTTTTGAAAAATCGCACATAATCCCAAGAAATGCCATTGTAGTCGTCTGCTATGTTCTGACGTCACAAGCGATCGGTAGAATTAAATAAATAAGTAATATTTTGAAGTGTAAAATAAGGAACTCGGTCTGGTCGGGTCTCGAACTCGATCGACCGGTCGACTTGGTACTTGATACGTTAAACCTCGTGGTTAAACCAGTATGCCAACCCTATTAGCAAAATTTGTTCTGTATAAGTTGTGAAATTACTTAAGTTAGTGCCGACCGTGGCCGCTAGTATCACCACACCTGCGCGATTTAAATACGGTATGCGCGCGCGCTTTAATTAGAAAAAGAAACAAAAAATATATTTAAATAAAATCATAAATATTTTAAATTAAGTTGTGTGTGTGTGTGAGTGTATGTGTGCGTGTGTGCGTGTGTGTGTGTGTGTGTGTGTGTGTAAGCCGTGCATTAGATAAAACTGTGTTGTCAGCTTTTTTTAATTTTAAATTTCCCACCATATTTGTGATCTGCTTCATAAGAATAGCTACGAAGAGCTTTACATGTGGAACCTCGATTATTCAGTGCGTTAAATCTATTGTACTTTTTAAATTTCTTTCATGTTTTCTTTATGTCGTCCATTTTTTTATAGTTTACTGTAAACATATGAAATATGTGTTTATGTATACGTAGGGTATACGGAAAGGATAAAATTTTGAAAGATATGGGGTTTAATTTTTTTTTTAATAATTAATTCAGTATTTTATTGGTGCTGTTTTGATGAAAATTTTACCATAGTTTTCCTTAAACCATCCAGGTAAATGCAGAAGGTTGTTTCTATATATTTCCTGGCTATAGAGCTACATTGCTGCTACGAATTAAATGTATACTGATCGGTCTAAAATTTGGATGTTGGTTTATTTTGTGTCTGTCGATGTTTTATGACACCTTCTTAAGTCCAAAAAAATGTAAAAAACCAATGATAATTTCGGAAAGATGTATATAAGTGGTGTGTTGGCTTGTATTTTGATTAATTTTTCTGGACAGGCTCAACATAAAATTTTGGAGAATGAATCAAAATTTAATTTGAGCTTTTTTATTTTTATTTTTTTGTTTTGCGTAGGAGGAGGAAAAAACTCTACCAGCCGACATCTGCCCGCACAGATAACAGTGTGGGGCTCTCACCCACTAAAATACCTTCCCCTCACAGGGGCGGCTGGAATCGCCTCTCGACATAACATCAGCCAGCCCTGGGTGTAGTGGCAGCAGTTTACGCCTGCCTGCTACCCTTCCCGTTTGGGCTCCTGCAGTGGAGCCCCCTTTGGGGTTCTCTTGGCATACTTAGAGCGTGGCGATTAATTTGGGCTTAACGACGAAAGCACTTTTCAAGTAACGTAAATTCTGCTCTGGAAAGCACATCTCTGTAGGACGCCACTATATTACTTAAAGATAAGATAGATTATATAGTTACGCAGCTATAATAGTTTGTTTTTTTAATGTTTTTAATTAGTTTTTGTTATTAACAAGTTTTATTTTTTTTCCAGGTAATTGAGAATAGAATCATGTTTGGTTATCGATTGAAATTAATGTGTTAAACGTTGACTGTTTAGTTGCGAGTAAGTATTGTTTATAATCTATATTGTAAACCTTTTCGCTACTAAATTCGATTTAGGTTCAATATTTCTCTTACGTTTAGTTTTGTTCCGATGTAAACTTATGTATTATAATATTTATCTAATCGATGTTAAAAAAAGTACATTTTTTCAGTTATTTGCTATTTGATTTAATTGATATCGTTCTCCATTTCATTCTGTTCTTCGTTAGTTTTTCTATGTTATACATCCTTACTTAGTGGAACATGCGTTCCACTTTTGAAGGTAAAACTTTTGTCAGAAAGACACAAATTTTACCTTTTCCTTATTTACCTTTTCCTTAAGGTTATTTTTTATCTTCTCCTCTATTCTGTTATTAAATTAAATGAATTTGGATTTTATAATAAACATCCAACTAACCTATGTGGTGTTCCAAACGTCCCGCACCATAAGGTTACATGCGATATATTTACAATATCTGTTCAATATGGTTTCTGTAAGTCGAAACATATTTGAATACAGCCTCCCATGTTCCGCAGAATGTTGATCACCAAGTCAGGCATTATAGATTGGCACACAGTTGCGATGCGCTATCGCACATGGTTTTTGTCCCTGATCTTGTCTGTGTAAATTTAGGGTTTTACATAGCCTCACACGACACTATCCATTGGGTTTAAATCCGGAGATCATGGAGCCCATTCCACTCGAGAATACCGACCCACCGGAATAAGTATTCATCTAACCAGTCACGAACTCGTGAAACACAGTGCGCGGGTGCACCGTTCTGCATGAATCATTCTGATTTTTGAGAACCTAGCAAATCCAAATCGTGCAGTAATTCGTTTCCTGACATTGCCAAATAAGTTTCGCTGTTAACTATTCCGACTAAGAAGTAGGTCCCAATGATCCGGTCATTCAACAAACCGCACTAAATCATGATGCGATCAGCTCCTTGTTCCTTACTATCGATAAACCAATACCGTAAGTTATATCGGTTCACCTCACTATTTACATAAAAGTTGGCTTTGTCGGAGAAAATAACTTAGACGAAAATTCTACGTCTTCTGACATGTGGTGTACAGATGATGTTTGTTTTTTGTAAGATCCTCCATACTGTTGACCGAGAAATGCCCACTTCAAGTTTGTTCGTTGAATTGATTTTTTCGAACTTTTAGGTACCCTCGCCAAAACCCATTCCACTACCTCTATCTTTTAGCATCGGCAACAATACCTGTAGCCTTGAACTTTGCTAGCAGTCTGCCAACCGTTTTCTGCGACACTGGTTGTCGTTGAGGAAACCTCACATTAAATTCATCTACAACTTGTCCATGAGAGAATCCTTCTCTTCCACAAAGATGGATAAACTCTATCCATTGGTCAGTTAAACTTTTTTCCTAATCCTAGCTCTATAAAATAGAACGAAATTATCTGGTTAATCAGAATTCCGGACGGCAGAAAAATTAAAAAAAAAAAAAGGTTCATACTTGCTTAACATATCATTGTAATGTTTATTGGGTTTACACTTAATAAAAGAACGAAAATACATCACGCATATTTTTAATGTAAAATCAGTTTTGAATTTCCCACCTGTATAGCTAATGTAAATACAGGGTGTCCCATATAAAACGCAACCCAACCTTATATTGGTAGATATTGAA
>JAAAKQ030149554.1:0-10470 GCA_010016005.3 Zanna intricata
AAAAAACTACATCGGTGTTAGAAAAAAATTACTTATCATTAAGTAGGATATTACAACAGAAAAATTTTTGTAAAGACCTAAATCAATTTATTATTTTAATTTGCGTCATAAAAAAAAACAACTTAAAAAGTTTTTTCTTCATTATTTCTTTAGACCTACTGTTTTTTTTTTTTTACATAATTATTATTTTTATCGTTATTTAAACATCTGTAGTTCATTAGAATGTTATTGTATTGACTCAATAATTTCTGTATTTTTTCGAGTTCTTTTTCGTTAATCTGTTTTAATTTCTGAAGGAGATTTATTTACCTATGTTATCCAAAAACGTTTTCCACTCACAACTCCCTGGTTTTGTTCTAATTGTTTTTCTTATAGCATCAACAATGGCGTTACTCTTAACATTATTTCGTCTCATCTGTTCTATTAGCTCTTCTATTTCATCCGATTTGAATTTACACTCGGCATAATTTAATATAAATTCGTTTGTAATTTCATTTATATTTGTGGATTTTTCAACATTTAATTCTTTAAAATTTGAACCTAACGTCGATGATGTTATATCGATTAAATCGTCGTATAATGAAACTTCTTTTGATGTAAAATTGATTAAAATATACGGTATTGTTTCTGGCATTAATTCTGAATCTGTATGTGAAACTTTATCGATTCCTTTTTTAATTATTTTTGAAAGACTTTCTTTACTCCATATATTTGTATCACAAAGTTTTTTGAAACTTATTTTCAATTCCACTGTTTGATCTATACCTGATTGTACTAAACACTTAGTTAACAATTTGAGTCCTTCAGCGTCTATATTTTCACATTTAGATTCTAGTGAATACATTGTTATTACATCTAACGGTATCAGATTCTTTTGATTTTCGATGGAAAAAATTATTTCGCAAGGATGTATAATATTTTTAGCCTGTAATATTTTCCACCAGTTTTCTTTACTACTATCAATACATTTCAATAAGCTATTAATTGTCCAATTACCTTTTAACTTGATGGTTTTAATTAAATCGTCTTGAGATAGTTCTTTTGATAGCGTGTTATATCTGTTAACTATTTCTAATAAATTATCATCTGTGAATTTACTATCTCTCTGAAAAGTTAACAGTTCATCAACAGTTCTTGGGGTAAAAAATTTTAATTTTTTTAATAAATTTATAAAACATTTTTTATCTTCTATTTTATGATCCAGTAATATATTCATGATATCTGCTACAGTCCAATTTTGATTTGTGTCATCCGATGTTAAATAATTTATCACTTCACTTGTAAAGTATGTAAATGCGTCATTAATTAAAGACGGCGAAAATCTTTGTTCGGATGCCGATTTAAAAATGTTCATTATACTTTGCGTATCCCATTTGTTATCATTAAATACTTCTGGCCATTTTTTAATATATTTTTCTAGATCCTTCGTTTCTTTAAGTGCGACTTTATAATTTATTAAACCTTGTAATTCTATACACGATTTATCTGGAAATAAAGTTTTTGAAAAAAATTCCTTTGTGTCGTATCTTAGGTTTTTTGGGAAATTTTTCGGTTGGCATAAAATAGTAAAAAACTGTTTTAGTTCAGTTTTATAATCACTAGTACATTTTTTATGGTTGTTATTATCATATATCGTCAAATCTAAAACGATATCTTTTTCTATCTTATCACATGTTTCATGATAATTGATTAAAATTGGCAATATATTTTCATTCATTTGATACATATCTATTATTTCATTAAGCGTTAATTCGCTCTTATTTATTAGATTTTTCCATAATTTAATAGACCCCATTTTTTGTAAGGGTAAAGCGTATTGATAATTTGTTGCAAATTCTGCATATTCAATCATATCGTTAACTGTTAAGTTATTTTTAAGAGATTGTAATACGTATTCTTCAAATTCGGCCTCCCTCCATCTTTCGGAAAATTCTTTCATTTTATTAAATTCTGCTCGAGTACAATTAAATAAAAGCTTTACCAAATCGTTGTCGTGCATAAGTTTTGTTTTAATAAAATTTAAAAGTTTTTCTAAATCCCAACACGAACTACACAAGAATAAATCGATATGTTTAGATCCTCCGTTATCAAAAAATGTTTTTAAAAATCCATCGTTAAATTTTATATCTCGACTAACCAATATCGATAGCTCATTTATGGCTGTAAATCCATTGTTTGTTAATGATTTTAAATACGTATTGAATTCTATATTTGAATCCAATACTTTTAATAACCTTGTTCCTTCATTTCGTAAAAAGAAATTAATTATTTCTTTTGCTGATCTATTATTATCTTTAGCTACTTGGAATATTATTTTAATATTATCAATTTTCACATCTTTTATTAAATTAAAAAAATTATTAATATAATTATTTTCTTCAATAATTTTTAAAAACATCGGATGATTGAGATTAAAAAATAGTCTTAATACGTCCGCATCAACCGGTGTATTTATGGCTTTTAGTAAAAAATCGAATGCTTTAAGTGCACTAGTTTTATTTGAATGAAAATAGTTTACAAACTGTTTACTTTCTATCATATCTTGATAATATTTAATTCCACCTTTTCTAAAAAATAAAACAAAATTATTTTTTTCGATTCCATTATCTATCGCTGTTTGAAATAAATCCGATAATATTTTTGGATTTATATTATTGGTATTCTGTAAATATATTTTAAAATCTTCTTCTTCGTGCGAATTATTTTTTAATTGATCATATTCTAAAATCTTTTTTAAGATATTATTTTTTGAACATACTGTATAAGTCTTACCGATCTTTTTCATTATATCGATTAACTCCCATACTCTTGAATAATTTTCTTGAATAAGTCTTGCTATATTTTCTACATCACAACCTAGATTTTTTAAATCCGACCACTGCGAATAAGATCCTGTTGTTTGTAATAATTCTGCATTTTGACAGTCCTGATATTCAGTCAGTTTTACAAATGAAAGCATTGATTTTTCTAAAATATTTCTGGAGTATGAATTATATATATAGTTAAAAACTGTGTTTTTATCGTTGTGTGTCGTATCGAATACTAAAACTCTCATTGTTTGATTATCTAAACTATTTACAGCACCTTCCCACTCAGCTGACGTTCTAAATACTCGGTTCGAGTGGTTTAATAAATCGATAACAAATTTTTCATCCCAATGAGTCGGTCCGAATTTACGATTCACAGATTTTGAAAACTGTTCTAACACTTTATCTGTCGTATTGCAAATATTATTTATATCTTTCTCTGTCCAAAATAAACAAGTTTTATTAAATAATGATTCGAAATAATCTTTATTAAATTTTACTTTATGTTTATCACAGTTCATTATGCTTATGAATTTTTTACCGGATAGGGATTTACAATCGGAGTCTATAAATCCATCTAATGCTGCGAGAAGATTTTCATGATCCTTTAATAAAAATATCGCTCCTAAATCTGAAAATCCATGATTCTGTTGTAGTTCCCAATAGGATACCGATTTAATTTTTTTTACCTTGGCAACTTGTTCCGGACTTAATGACGGATCTATTTTCAAGAATCTATTAGCTTCTGGTAAGGAGATTTCATGAATTAATGATTCCCCCATGTAGGCAGTTGATTTTTCCACAGTCCATTTTAGGAAACTGCAGTAATCGTATATTGCATTTATCCTATCATTGCTTATACGGAAAATTTGACGATATAAAAGATCTTTTGTATTGTCTTCCAGTTTACTTTTACTATGTACATATATAAGAATATTCATAATTTTACTAATATCCACGCATTTCTTATTTTTATCGTGGCTTTTTGCAGCATTGAAATACCAAGACTCACTGGTAGAATATTCAATAAATTTTTCTACTAGTTTTAGATTTGATTTTAGATGTACTGAACATGTAAGTATAGCCTCAATTTGATAAGGTAGAAGCTCAGTATTTTGACAAGTAAATTTTAACAACATATTATATTGTTTTTCTGAAAAAATTTCCTCATTTGCTTTACTTTCAGCGTACTTAATTACACTTTCTAACTCTTCTACATTTAATGAACGCTTACAAAATCCTGAACGAATTAAATAAACATACGTTCCAAATAATTTAAAAACTGATCGACCAAATGGTTTTAAATGAAATACATCCTTAAAATCTATTTTGGCCATTTTTAATGCTATCCAGAAATCTAACTTATTGTATTTTCTTATTTCGAGAGCTGTATCCTTATCGAATTTCGATATCGTTAAGTACATTACAACATCAACTGTACGTTGATTTTTACCTATTGTTGAATATATGTATTGACTTATTTCATCACTTTTCCAGTTATTATTTTCACAGTTAATAAATATGTATCTTATAGCATCAACTTCATCATAAATCTTCGGATTTATATCATATTTTTTCATTCTCATAAAATTTAACAATACAATAAGATACTGCAGGTTATGCAAACTAATTTCGCTTATCTGCCAATAAATAAAAAAAAAAACAATGATTTGTATTCAAAAAAATTATTTTTTTAAAAATTGACAGTAAAATACACATACCATATACAAGATTTCATAATTAAAAATCATAATCTATGCTGGAATTTAATGATCCATTTATTTAATGGAAATACTAATTTTATTATTTATTCGTTGCAAAGGATGAATTTTATAATCTAAGTTAATAAAATTCTAGATGATAACCGTTTACAACACGATAGAAATCAGAACGATTCAGATTCTGTCGACGTATCCTGATCTAATTTTTTATTATTATTTCTTGTAATTGGCCTAAGTAAAAATCTTTTCAGTTTGGAAATTGGAAAATTCATATTTTCCAAACTGCTTTATACAGTTATTGGAACGTAACCAATTCTTTATCAATTGATAGCGTGTCTATGTAGTCGGTAGCCGGAATCTCTAAAAAAAAAAATATTACTAATAATTTTTCTGTAAATGAATCAATTCTGAAAATTACAATTCGGAGATTTTTAATTAAACGATTTCATATATTATCTTTATCTCTTCAGCCGATTTATGCAACTAATAAAAAACAGAAATTGCCTTATTTGCAAAATAACACTAAAGAAATTATATTTTCTGCCTAGCATAACAATTGAAAACATGAGTTAGTAGCTTGGCCCGATTAACTTCTTGATTTCGTGTTCTTAGTTGAAGTTTGTTTTTTTTTTCGATTTTTTCGTATATCTTCAGAAAGACCAACAGTGAATTTAGGAATATTAAGTTTGCGCTATACGGGTAATATTCCGTATTGTCAACATAAGTAGAAATTAGTACTAGCGTCTGGAAATTTATGAATACAACTAAATTATATAATACTTTTCAGAAACCCTTTATATATTTCTAACTTAATCTATTCCATATCATAAATCACAATTTTTTTTCGTTATTTAACAGTTAAAGTTACTGAAGTTTTATCCTTTTACATGAAGGATTACCTAATAATTTAAAATTTATTTTTGTTTTTAGGAACAAAATTGATAGGTACACAATTTAAAATTACTTTTATTAAAGGACATTTTATGATATCTTTTGCAACGCTTATTTAAGATTATCTTGATAGAGTTTTTTTGAAACGTTTTATAAAATGGCTTCACCCTAAATTCGGTTGAATGGAACATGTATACCGACTCTCTCGTATAATTTTCTAGCACAGAAAAAAAAAGATTTGATTTTAAATCGGCAAGTCAGGTTTTTTATCAAAGAAGAATTTTCATTATGTTCATAATGTCTTAATAAATCCTGATTTATTACTTAATTGAAAAATTGTCCGAGGTTGCTCACAAGAAAATCACTTTGAAGATACCTTGCTAATTGATGTTATATTTGCATGCCATTAGAAACAGAATATAAAAAAAATCTGACCGATTCGTCTTTTAGAAGATGTGGACGAACTGGAAATAGGTATTGAGCCCGTACTTTATCTATAATAAGAAATAAAAGAGAAACACAAGGGATTCGGGGGTGAGAAATATTGTAAGTGGAATAGGTTTTTAGCCTAATTTTTAAAATATATATTATTACATTGTAATAATAATGCTGTAGAGCTGCAAGGGGCCACTAGTTATGTATAAAAATGTAACTAAATCATGCCGGAACATGTGACGTAAAATTACTCTCGCTAGTAAAGTTATTAACCAACGCGTCGATTTATAAGCTGCTATTTATATGCAGTTTATGTGATGCAGGTTTTTCTCTCTTCAGCAGTCATTAAATTTTTCGTTTTTAAAAACTCCTCAACATGTTGTAATAATAATATCTTTGAATTACTATATTCCTTACACAGCTAACCAAGATAAACATACCTGTTTCTTCCCTGATAAAAATAATTATTACGTAGAAAATATTTGATGATTGGAGACCTATCGGTCAAAAAATAAGAAAACATTTTGTAAGGACATTAAGAAAAGAAGCCATTTAACAAGGCTTACTTTTAAAATATTTTGATGCAAATCACGTAGGAGTTAGTTTGAATATGGGAAAAATAAACAGAGGGGATTTTTTTTTATTTTTTTACGATAATAATTAAATTCCGAATGTTGGGGTTAGTAAAATAAGATCAACCATGAACTTTTTTTTTTTAATTCTAATGAAGCAAATATTAAGCTTAAAAGTAATCAGAGAATATATATCGTGACTAAACAAATAGCAATATTACTGTATGTAGAATATATTTCATAATATATTTTTAAAACCAGAGTTGTTACAAGAAAAAATATTACACTTTATCCTTCATTTACAATCATATTTAGGTCTTTATCTAATTTTTCAAATTGTCATGTAAATTTGATCTGAATTATCTTACTTAGGGTTAAATGATTCTGTACAGTATTTTCTGAAGGATAATTTCATAGTAGAAATTTAATATGCACTTACATGGCCAATCTCAGCTCCATTATACGTTTGCTTGCTTATAATGGAGCTGTAAACCAACAAAAACATAAGATGCTACTTCAGTACAATAAAAATCTATTTAATAATTCTAAAAATCTATCAGATCCTACCTAATAATTCTATTAGAATAGTTGACGGTTAAATTGGAAGAAAACGCTATCTGTATGAATGGACATAGTATTCTTTTTACTAAATCCTTGAATAAATTTTTAAGTAAAAGGATAGAGAATATTCTTAAAGGTGCATAAAGAAACTGGGCATTAATTTTTTGTATAAATATCATCTCGATTTTTATCGGTTGTAAATGTATGATAAGAGCTTTACCTAAACACAAGTTGCATTTCACTTAGCGACAATTAAATTTTATTATATGTTGAGTTCAGTGTTCTTTTGAAAGAGATTCGTGATGATCATCACTATTTTCGTATTTTCCTACCAGATAATCATAGTTAGTATTCATAATATACTACCACTAATCTGTTTACAATAGTATGTTGTACAAGGTTTTAATAAAAAATGTTATAACTCCCCAAATATATTGAAGTCCTCAAAATAAATTTATAATCAATTAAAATAATAAACATTGTTAAATTTTTATGTTAATGCTATTTAAAGATGGTATTTTGTTAATAATATTTCATTTTTATATTTAATAATTTAATATTTGTTAATATTATTTCATTTGTATGTTAATAGTATTTAAATAATTCAGTCTTTGTCTACTGGTCAGATTTCGAACTTACTAGAAGCTTAGATATACTGGATTATTCTAGAAACAGTAAAGTTGTATTTTTGTTTGGACTATTATTTTTATTGAAGTATGAATTTTTATTTGGCAATTGACATTTGTAAAGTTTAGTTTTGTAATTAAAGTAATTATTTATATTGTTTAGAGTTCATTATATTTGTAAATAATGAAGATATTTGTAATAGAATCGTCTACTTATTGCTAGAAAAACAAGCTAACGGTATATAAACGGGATGAGAGACCCGTGCGTTGGTTGATACGTGGTTCGGTTCAGTATTGGTTCTTTTGTGTGACGTACGTATTACGAAAGGTTCGCTGCAGTCTGAGCGAAATTTAAATTGTTTCATGTAGATTTAATTAAGCGTTATAAATGTTGTTTGTTTTGTTGTGTAATAACACAATAAATTATTGTGAAGAAGTTTGATATCGTGTTGGTTATTTGCGAGTCATCTTCTCACTTTAATTGGCGACCGTGATTTAATTGTTAAAATAATCGTTGGGAAGTCGATATCGTGTTATTAATATGAATCATTCGCCCACGTTAAGTATTGCATCGTACCCTGTAAAACCACCTTATTTGAATGAGACAAAAGAATTTAATTATATCGAGGATGCTAGGGATATTATTTCTTACAGCTCAATGAGAATACAATAAATCTCCTAACGTTAGAAACTCTATGAACCAGATTAAACTTTTTTCAGGAAGTTTGTACAGACTACAAAAAATTAATATTATTTTACTCCTTTTTAAAAATTCGAGTGGCCCAGATGACATCTAATTAATATTTAAAAGAATTTTAAATTTAGATATCTTTTTATTTAAAAGAATTACAGGAATAATAGATTTCTGTGTGCTGTTTTCGTCATATAGTTGTTCTGTAAAACCCATTACTTGCTTGCGTATGAAACTCTTTACATATTGTTTTTATTTTCTTTAATAAATTTGTCAGTTGTTCGCCCAAATTGTGATTTTAATTATTGTGAAACTTATTAACATTAAATTTGTATCAGTAATCTAATCTAATATGTCACTTCTAGATTAGGAAATAAATAAATAAAAATTACTTACTTTTTTGTATTTTAATAAACTAAGAAAACTTTCTGGGTTGATATTTTTTTCCAGTGCCAAAGAGTACAAATATGTAAGGATATGTTTTTTTATTACCACTCCAGTTTCGATAAAATCATTTAACATTTTATCTGACATATGAGAATATTTTTTATAATAAGCTGTAATATTTTCTAAAAGTTTACCGGAATACAATTTTACTGATTTATTTAAAAACTTGCGTATTATTTTTCTACAATTATTTGGAAATATTTCATTTAATTTCAACATTTCTAAAAGATTTGTAAAAAAATCACCAGGAAATTGCTTTGCGTACGATATTAATTCTTTTAGTTCTTCTTCTGTGATACTACTGCTATTTGTTTTTTCTACATTATAATTAATTTTTGGAAAGTCTAGAGAGGTATTGTTTATAAAATTATAAAAATCTTCGATTTCATCGAGTGTCCATGACCATTTCTTTACTATTTTATGTAAATGAAATAAATTTTTACATAATCTTGGTGAAAAGATATTTTTGTTAAGGGCTTTAGACATTTTTTGTAGTTTTAACACTATATTTACATCGTTCGGCGATAACAACGCTTGTTTCACCAATGAATCTATACTAGTTAAGTTAGTTGTTATTTCATCCCATGTTCTGGACAAGTATTTTGCAATTTCATCACTAGTCCAATTAAATTTATCAAAAATATTTTTCACCAACAATATTAAAAAGGCATTATTTGGATTTGTTTCTTGTTGATTACCTTTAAATGTTTTTACTGTAAACCCCCCTTTAAATTTTATTGAATCCTTTTTTATAGTGTCTTCTTGTTTTGATTTAATAATGTCTTTAGGTTTTGGTTTACTCTCAGAAGCTGATTTATTATCTTCACTGATATTATTATTATTTTCGTTTATCTTGGGGGTTTGAATAATATTTTCTGTTTTTTTTTTAATTTTAATTAGTTCATCGTATTTCTTAATTAAATCATTTGCTGTCTGTAACAAGTCTTGATGAGATTTATAAAACTCGTTTAAAGATTTCATCGTTTTACTGTTAATTTGTGATGCCTTTGATAAATTAATTTGATAACAAATCAAGATAACTGCTGCAGCAAACAGAGAAAACTAGAAAAAAAAATTAATTAACTATGAATATGTAGTATTAAATTAAAAAATGAATTAATATCTATTGAAAATATTGAATAAAAAAAACTAAAACAATGAATTTTTAAAAGTAAATATCTATAAAGAATAGTATAAAATTGAACCAAAATTCCCTCGAAATACTACATTTTAAGCATGTATCCTCTGATGTATCTTTTATACCTCATGATAATATATTAAATAAATTAAAAAATTTTATTATTCTTCACGAAATCCGAAAGAATAAAACTGAAACGACACAATATTAACATTATATAAAATAAAGACTTAACGCACTGTCAAATCGATGGAGGTTTTCTCCTTATATTTGTGTTTTTACAAATGCAAACTGATAAATATATTAATATTTGCGAATCTAACTATAAAAAACAAAAATAATATCCTGTTATGTTCTTGTAAAAGTAATCTTAACATGTAAGTCGATAGTTCGTTATAAAGACTTCATCATTATTATGTGCTAACTTACTGAAAATAACATTTCAAACATTTTTAGGCCACAAAAAGCCCTTTACCAATTTCAAACCAGAATGGGATAGGTTACTGAACCATTTTTTACCAAGAAATAAAGCGTATTTGTGTTCGTAAAAAAACATGAAGAGATCCTCAGATCCATAGGAT
>JAAAKQ030149576.1:0-12993 GCA_010016005.3 Zanna intricata
TATTAAATTCAGATCTCAGTATTGTATCTCCCTTTTCATCCTCTTCGACTTCCTCTTCTTCCTCGATAATACTAGTTATTAATTCATTTCCTCCATATAGAGATAGTTACCACTGACAAATGAACAATAAAATTTGTTTCAAATCTAATAAGTTTTCATTCAGATCTATGGAATCAACTAGGATTTACTTAAGGATAGTGGTTGCTATACTGAGTAACTTCAGTTCCATTTGATTTTACAATTTAGTTTTGAAAATTCTATATGGTATTAACAATTTCGTCCTTTTTCTTTTTTCATGCTGCCCTTGTTACTATTGGTTTATTTTAAAACTATTTATTTAATTTAACATATATTAATGTATAACATGTATAAAGTACTATTACATTTAGCTTTAAAATAATAATTGTGATATCCATGGATCATAAAAGAAGATGTAAGGAAAATATCTTTATTAGACATTTAAGATTATTTCAAAAGATCACCGTCATAAGTGAAAGCTTTAAAATTGTATAAGATGTTATATTGATAAAAAACTATTCTAAAGATAATTAAACATAATTTTATATATAAAATGTATTCTACTTTGCTGATCTCTGGTTGTGGGGAATGGTACTCAGCATTGCTTTCTACCTAGAATTATCTTGATTCAAGTCCCATTTAGGGTTGACATTTTAACACCCACTAAATATGTAATTCTCTATCTTTATAGAGTGACTGTAATTGGATTTAACCTGTTGTTACTTGAAAAATAAATAAAAATAATTAATAATGCATTCTCTTCATTGATAACCTTTCCTTGTAAAAATATTTTTGTATACTAAATTATTTTAGTCTAGAGTTGTAAGGTTCAAATCCTAGTAAAAGCAGTTAATTTTATGTGGATTTGAATACTAGATCATGGATACTGGTCGTTCTTTAGTGTTTGGGTTTCAGTTAACCATCTCAGGAACGGTCGACTTGAGATTGTACAAGACTACACTTCATTTACATTCATATATATCATCCTCTGAAGTTGTATCTTATGATGGTTCTGTAGGCTAAACAGAAAAAGAAAATAAGTATTAATTACATAATTGTATTATATGATGATCTCCATGGTGTAGTGGTAATATCTTTGTGATTTATCTAGAATGTTCAGGGGTTCAAATTATGATCAGGCATAACATTTTAAAATAATGAGCAAATAGGTTGATGTAATTGGAAGTAAGCTTGTAGTTATTGAAGTACGAGTATGAGAATAAATGAATATGATATTTTAATGTAGTATTTTCTGTATGTGTAATCTAAATTCCTTATTATTTTGTATACAAACAGAAAATAAATAAATAAAGGTTTTAAATAGGAGTGTCTGGCTATGCTAGAATTTTGGTAAAAGAAAATTTTAAGTTTATGTTTATTTTTCTTAAGTGTTGAAGATAAAAATGTTGTACTTTTTGAGTTGCTTTTAAATTTTAGTAAATATTTTTTGGTTTTTGTATGTTATCTGTAAGCAAGTATTTTATACATTTTACCGGAAGTACCACAATGTTTTAATCTCTATGTGAGAATAATATTTTACAATGTGGTAAAGTTGACAGTGACATGTTTCATATGAACTGAGAGATTAAATTATCAAAATTGTCTGCATACTTAACAACAAACCACCCTTGTTCTTATTTATTCATGTGAATCTGTTGTTATTGCTTTTTATTGTTGATGAATAACACTTAATTACTATTTGTATTTAGTTCAAATTTCAGTAGATGTATTTGTGTTTTGAAGCTGTTATATATATTTTTTTACTTTTTCATTGTTTTATTATTATATCTTTTAAAAAGTTGGTATTGTGTTATTTTAAAACAATCTTAATGGTCAGATTATAGTTTGGGAGGAATGTCTGATTGTGATCCAACTCTCTATTATCAATTTCATTAAACTTTTAACAGTAAAATTGCAGGTTTTATAAAGGGGGGACTACAAGAAAAAGTAACTAAAAGCAGGTTGTAAAGAACTTTCTTAAATTCAAATTAACTGGGCTTGCAATAAAAAAGTCTCTCTCCCGCCTCTCTCTGTGTGAGTGTGCGCGTGCAACACACACACACACACACACACACACACACACACACACACACACACACACACACACACACCTTCCATGTAGAGATGAAATAATGTTTCATGCATAATATTATTTTAATATAAAAATAAAAAATAAGGAACATTTCTGACATAAGTAAATCTTTCATCTTTTGTTTATTTCATGTATGTAAATTGCTAATATTTTATACCACTTGGTCATTATTTTTATTTGATCCACTTTTATTGAAAGTTTGTTGCTTTTCTCATTAAAAAAATATACATGATTTGAAGATTTATAAATTTCATCTACTCATATTAATAAACAAGATAAATAACAAATCGTGTGATTAATAATAGTATACTGAAAGAAGATTAATGTTTTAAAGTATGTGTTTTGCTGTTGTAAACATAATTCTATACAGAATTGAAAAAAAAAATGGCTAAGATCTTATTACTACGGAATATGAAAGTAAGAATTGTAATTAACTGCAAGTAATTGTAATTGAAAAGATTTTTTTGTTAATTAATTGAAATATGTAGCATATTTTTTTAAATTATCCATGATTGTGAAATTTTTAATTGAGTAAAAAATTTGTCCTGAATAATATGTTGTATATATTGTAATACAAATTATGTTTGTTTTATGTTATATATTTGTTACAACACTTTTTAGTTAGCTAGCTAACAAGTATTCAAATTGCAGGTCGTCTGATTTGCTATAACCTGAAGTACAAGTATTAAATATATTATTTCTAACTTTTAATAGGGTTCTGAGTTACCAGAAGTGTACGAGTAAGGGGATATAGTAACAAGTATCTGATACTTTACATCCCTCCCTTTATTTTCCGTGGTGCTTTGCTTCCCTTTTGATGAATATACATCATTGGTTTTCCCCTAACATACTTCGTGTGTTCTGACTCGCATTACAAAATGCAATTCCTCTTAGTGTCTAATTCTTATCTTTGTGTAAAAAATAAACTACTTTTCTCAAAAAAATATCTTAGGTTGGATAAATATTAAAAGGTAATAAAAAAGTTAACACTTATTTTACCTACTTATATTTCACATAATTAAAAGCAATATAAAATTTGTAAATTTTTTTCTAATGTGTATGTTGCAATCTGTTCAATTACTGAATAATAAGGAACCCCCTATGGCACAATGAGATGAGGCTGATATGTATGACATGTGAGGTGTAGTCTTGTACAGACTAAAGCTGACCATTCCTGAGACGTGTGATTAATTAAACCACAAAAGTATATAGGTATCCACCGTCTGGTATTTCAAATCCTAATAAAAGACACTAATTTTTATTAGAATTTAAAATCTTTGTCTTTTAAAATCTGCTGTTAAACAATTGATTTGTGAGGATGAGTTAACCAAGAAACGAGCCTGGTGAGCCCTATATAATCATATTTCAAATTTAAAAAAAAGTATTGATAACTTTAAATATATGATGATAAGTTAGAGAAGTAATTAGCAGTAATTTTTCCCCATCTTTCTTTTTTGGTTTATTCTTTTAAGTCAGTTATAATGAAGAATTAAAACTGGATTAGTCTAAAAATCAAAAGATATCTCTTCAGTAGTAAGTTGCTTTTTTTTTTATATAAAAGCTGTCAAATTCAAAAATAAATAATTAATCTCAATTTATGGAACTATTTGGCATGCATGCAACTACATTAATATTATTTACAATATTACATCTGAAGAATGAAATATGATTATTAAGTTTATTGAAAGTATGAGTTTTTATTTAAACTAAATCTCACAAAGTAGGAACTAGTCTATTCTAGATACATATTCTTGACCAAGTATGCATTTTCAGTCCTGCATAGGCTTTCTGTAATGACTTAGTTATGGGTGAGAGGTTTTATGGAAAGTTTATGTATTTATTGTTATTGATTTTTAAATCTTAAATGAGAAGCTGTAATTAGTTAAGTAGCAGAAATGCTAAGATAAACACTTTTCTCTATAACTACATAAATCAGAATATAAATCTTCATATATTAGTATATAAATTTGTTTTGGAATAAAGAAAAATAGTTCTTTGATTATCTTAGATTACACAATAATTAGTAACAGAAATATAAATAATTTTGTTATTGTCACAAATTAAAATGAAGTTTTAATTGCTGTTAATGCTGTTGTTTTAAATGCTGTTTAAATTTGTTAAAATTATTTCTTTTTTTATTGTCTGGTTTCATAAGAGCAGAAGTTCTAGGCTTGTTCATGATCAAATGCATGAATTCTATGATTATTTATTTATTTTGCAATGGAAGTTCCTTCAGTGAACTTTTAAGTCAGTTTCCAGATAATTTAACTGCATAATACAAAAAAAAAATTTAAGAAATCTTTTATCTTTATGTCATTGTCATTCCTTAATGTAGGATTACTGTAGCATAATTATATGAAATCATTCTGATATTAAAAGAATTTTCATATTAATAAGAAAAAAACTTAATTAGAAATCTTAGGTAAAAAGTAATATATATCTTTAAATTCAAAATAGTTTTAACTCATACTTGGTAATAGTTACTTAATGTCTATTTCTGCTACTCTTTTGTTATTTTTAACAAGGCAGGAATTCTTTCTTTGCAATTCTAACAGATTTTTTTCATGTGGATGGAATTTTTTTAATATTATAAAATATGTAATATTTTAAAATAAAACAATTGTAAATAATTTTTTTGAAAGAATAATTAAAACTGAATTAAATTAGGGTGGATTAAAAGTTACTGTATATATAAATATTATTTTTTTGATCTTCAATCATTTGACTGGTTTGATGTAGCTCTCCAAGATTCCCTATCTAGTGCCAGTCGTTTCATTTCGGTATCCCCTCTACATCCTACATCCCTAACAATTTATTTTACCTATACGAAACATTGCCTGCCTGCACAAGTTTTCTAATCTACCTGTCCTTCCAGTATCAAAGCGAATATTCCAGGATGCCTTAATATGTATGTGGCCTATAAGTCTGTCTCTTCTTTTAACTATATATTTGCAAATGCTTCTTTCTTCATCAATTTTCCACAACAACTCTTCATTTGTCATCTACCCATCTGATGTTTAATATTCTCCTGTAGCACCATATTTTAAAAGCTTCTAATCTTTTCTTCTCAGCTACTCCGATCGTCCAAGTTTTATTTCCATATAAAACTAAACTCCAAACATATACTTTCAAAAATGTTTTTCTGACATTTAAATTAGTTTTTGATATAAACAAATTATATTTTTGAGTGAAAACTCGTTTCGCTTGTGCTATTCGGCATTTTATATCATTCTTGCTTCATTCATCTTTAGTAATTCTACTTCCATAATCGTTTCTCTTTCTATTTTTATATTCAGTGGTCCAGCTACATTATTTCTACTACGTTTCATTACTTTCTCTTTGTTCTTGTTTATTTTCATGCATTAGTTTTTTTGTAGAACTTCATTCATGCCATTCATTGTTTCTTCTAAATCTTTTTTACTCTTGGTTAGAATTACTATATCATCAGCAAATTGTAGCATCTTTATCTTTTCACCTTGCATTGTTAGTTCGGTTCTAAATTCTTCTTTAACATCATTAACTGCTAGTTCTATGTAAAGATTAAATAGTAATGAGAATAGGGCACATCCTTGTCAGACTCCATTTTTTTATTACAGTTTCTTTCTATGTTCTTTGATACCACTGTTGCAGTTTGGTTCCTGTAAATTTTGGCAATTGTTCTTCTATCTCTATACTTGAATCCTAAATTTTTTAAAATGCTGAACATTTTATTCCAGTCTATGTTATCAAATACCTTTTCTAAGTCTATAATTGCCAAGTATGTCGGTTTGTTTTTATTTTATCTTCTTTCTACTATTAATATGAGTTCTAAAATTGCATCCCTTGTCATTATACTTTACCTGGAAACTAAATTGGCCTTCTTCTAATGCTTCTTCCACTCTTCTCTCAATGCTTCTATACAGAGTTCTAGTTAAAATTTTTGGATGAGTAGTTAAGGTAATTGTTCTCTATTGTTTGAATTTTTTTGTTCCTGCTTTCTTTGGTATGATGACAATAACATTCTTTTTGAAGTCTGATGGAATTTTTTCTTTTTCATAAATATTACACACCACTTTGTATGATCTAGCATTTCCTCACGTGCATTGTAGTGTAATTCTGCAGGTATCTGTTTATCCCAAGAGGCTTTCTCCCATTCAAATTCTGTAATGCTCTTTTTTACATTCAGGTTTCAGTTTACATCTCCCTTTTCATCCTCTTCAACTTCCTCTTCTTCTTGTGTAACACCAGTTTCTAAATTCATTTCCTGCGTAACTCTTCAATATATTCTATTCACTTATTATACTCTTCTTTCGTATTATAAATCACAAAATGTTTCATAACTTTCCTGTATGCTCCATCTATTTTACCAATGATCATTTATTTTTTTCACTTCTGTACGCTTTTCTTTAATCTATTCTTCTTTTGCTAATTTGCACTTTCAATTTATAGTATTTTTTAATTGTCGATACCTTCTTTATCTCTAGCATTCTTACACTTTGTATACTTATCCATCAGCTGCAATATATTCTTTCATACCAGTCTCCAGCTTTCCTACCAGTCTCTTTCTTCCACCAAAATATGCTTCTGCTGATTTAAGAATTTCCTTTTTAACATTCTCTCATTCTTCTTCTGTATTTTCCACCTTATAGTTTTTACTTGGACCTCTTGCAATGTCCTCCTCAAAAATCGTCCATTACCTCAGACGTTAACAATTGTCGTCTTAGATTTTGATTTTATACTTATTACAATGATTCTACCACAAAGCTTTCAGAAATACTCTACTTTCTTCCCTATCTTCTATGTTCATTACAAAACCTACTCCTTCCTTCCCTTTATTTGACGCCGAGTTAATTATTCTAAAAATACCTGACAAAAAATTGTTTTCCTCTTCTTACTGAATCTCGATAATTTCTACTACATCTACATTTAATCTATCCATTTCGCTCTTTAGATTTTTTAACCTATCAACTTCCTTATTAGTCCCCACTCGAAGATTTGATTGGGGGATTAGTTTACCTCCAGAATATTTTACCAAGGAAGGCGCCTCCATCTTTGTTACTTGAAAATGCAGAGAGCTACATTTTCTTGGAAAAATAAAATTGCTCTAATTTTCCGCTGTGTTCAGCTGCGCAGTACTCAGAAGATTGAATGCTGTTGATATGGCCATTTTGTGCTCCTGACCTATGCCTTTAACAACTATTAAAAGAGGTACTGCTCTCTTTTAGAAATCATTCCTTAGAGTCTGACCCCTTCACCACTGGCAAGTTCTCATGATCCATAGAGGGTATATTATAAATTTAATTAATTCAATTCTTTAAAATTCAATTTTTTGACCTTGGCCAAATTAGAATAAGTCTTTGATAATTTATTTTTAATTTTTTGCCATCTCAAAATTTAACAAATTCAATAGTATTATTTTTACTCGAGTTAATTTTTAAGAAAATTTTATTTTATTTAAAAAAAATTTATTTATAATATTGATTTTAAGATTATTTTTTGATTTAAATGCGCATAGTATCTGTATTGTCCTTTTGTCAGTTGTAATTTTTAAAAGGAAAAGTGAAATCTCTGAAAATAAATAAGCAAAGGGTAAGGAACGTGAGAGATACTTGAATAGAAATGGAGTATGTGATATGACAGTGCATGTGGTTTTTAAGTTGTTTAACTTTAATAGAAGTTAAGTGAATAATGGCTATTCTCAGCAGAGATTAGTTCATTGAAAGTAATATGACAACTATTGTATTTCAGTGAGAAATTTAATTATGTTTTTGATAGTCAGTCTTGATTAAAAACCATATTTTTACTGTGCTATATATGTATATGTTAGCATAATGTTTGAGGTAGCTTATATGTATCGGTTAATCATAGAACTATAATAATTAAAAGAAAATAATTGTCTTTATTTTCCATTAGATCTGACACTTAAGATTTTTTTAATGTTACTATCAGTTTGAGTTACTACTGAGTTATAGTTAGTACTATTGAGTTTGAGTTACTATCATACATATTAATATATATTTTAAATAAAATCCCTGACAAGATGTTAAACTACAATTAATTTGATCAAAATCCAATCAGAGGCAGTCCCTCTGTGAGTTGATCACCCCTTTCTCCTCTTTTCATTTTCCTTTATTTATTCTTGACTGAACAAATGTTGTGGGAGTTTAATCAGACATCTTGATTTTTTCTTTGGCAATAGGCTACCATGTTCTGATAGTATTTGGGAAGGCAAATACTTCTTTACTGGAGCTAACTATGGTAATTTCCCTGACAGAAAACAGGAATTCCGTTTTCTATCCACATGTGAAAAACATAAAAATAGTGTCCACTGGGTAAAACCAAAGCCTCCTATTATTTATTTTTTTTCTATTCCTCTTTATGAACAATATTTATATAGATAAGAATGCAAAGAAAGCATCACCAAATAATAAATATAATTTATTAAATAATAGTTAAGTGTAGTAAATAATGGAAATATATTAATGTATAATTAATTACCACAAAAGGAAAGTGACAAACATGCAGGATGTAGAGGTCTTGTCTAAAAATTTTAATTTTTAATTTTGCCTAAATATTCCATTGGAATATAGAATGTTCTAATTCAAAGTACCAATCATTTAGTTTATTTTTGTTGAAGTTTTACCCCTTTGTGTTTTGTTTGTTTATTTATTTATTTTTTTTATAATAAAAAAGTTACATAGATAATGTATGTTTTATAGTAAATATTGTACTATGTAAATTGAAAGAAGAGACTTTAAGAATTCATTTTAAAAGGCTTTCTTGCGTGTTATTTTTACTTTTTCTATGAATTCCCATTTAACAGTATCTGTTACATTTTATAACAGTATCTGAAATAATTAAAAAAAATTTTTTTTACTTATTATCAGGTGTATTTTCAAGGTGTTTAGTATGTTGTTAAAATGTTATAAAAATTATGTTTTATTTAAAAATGTTTAAAATATGTTTTTTTTTTTACTTATTAAAGTAAATAGTGCTTGTTAAACTAGTCTTCTGCATTATTATACATCATTTACAAACGAGGCTATTTTTACCTATATCTTTTTAAACGAGTAGAACTTCAGTAGTGCTGTTTCTAAATTTGCATATTATAACAAATTACTTAAAAAACAATATAAAGGAAGTGACTCATGGTATTTCTTGGTATCTGTTTTATGCTAACTTTTATATTTAATTTGTAGCTGGTGTGTAGGTATCTACTAGATGAAGATTTGTTTATACAAATCTTCATCTAGTAGATACCTACATTTGTTTATACAAATCTTCATCAAATTTTTTTTTTTTTTAAGGTTAAGTTTTGGTATATTTAGTCTCATATGATACAAACATAAAATTATGTTTTGCATCAAAGTGTACCATTTTATATGTGGTATACATAGTTTCATTCAGTATATAGTATAATATACTGTATACTCTTCTCTTTTTCTGTTTAGCCTTCAGAACTACCATAAGGTATTACTTCAGAGGATGAATGAGAATGGATATGTATGAATGTGAATAAAGTGAATGAAGTCTTGTACAATCTCAAGTCGACCACTCCTGAGAAGTGTGGTTAATTGAAACCTGACCACCAAAGAACACCGGTGTTCATGATGTAATATTCAAATCCATATAAAAAGTAACTTCCTTTACCATCATTTAAACCATAGAACTCTTGACTTCAAAATCAGCTGATTTGCAATGTTGTATTAACCTGTAGACCTGCCTGGTGGGCTAATATACCATATACTGCTTAGTATAAAAGTATTCTGACATTTCCTGAACTATTTGTTTTAATCAATTTAATATTTTTATTGTAAATTTTTATAAGTAGTGATTTATTCTTAATTATAAAATTAAAATATATGTATTAAATGTCAAATAACATCTCCATAATGGTGTTAGATCTTGGTGCCAGCTCTTAATTTGAACCTCATTAATTTTTTGTACCAGCTATTTTATGTTACAAAACATGGATAACTTTAGAGAGGTGCACTGGTATATTAGGCGAACAGGTATGGGCTATTCAGCTTTCCTTGGTTCTTTGTAACAAATCTTGTAGGTTGGTTTTTAATTCAGACTTGCTCTTAAGTATATTTTTGATACACTCTTCCCTACTACTTTACTTTTGAATTTTTTTTTTCTGATTATGTTGTTTACATTTTTTTAATTTTCAGAAAAATATAGACTAAATATTCATCTCTTTTGAAGTTTTTGAATGAAGTGGGAAGGATTGGAATTTTTACAAATATAAATGTTCTGTTATAGGTATATCCACAATCGCATTAAAAAAATAATTTTTGTAATCTTCATGTTTGGTATCAGATGTACATCCCTCATGTACATTTATTTTATAGTTATATGGATTTAGGATACTTAAATTGTTCATAATATTAATAATTAAACATTTTTTATTTGTAATGCTTGATTCTAGTGAAATATATTCCAGCTAAAAGTAAAAATGAATTAATAATAATTTTTTAAAATACAAACTTGATATATTTTTTACTGAGGTAATTACATTTTTTTAAAAATGTATAGCTTGTTTATTTAATATTTATTTTTATAATTTTGTTTTAGTGGATTAAATTTCCAAGATCTAATGGGGCGCCAAGGTGCATTGGATGGTTTACCTAAGACACCATTTGTTTTGGGCTTTGAATGTGCTGGAGAAGTAGAGCAAGTTCGTGAAGGCATTGACAAAGTCAAAGTAAGTATTAAACCTATCAGATTTATTACTGTATCATTAAATTTCTTATTTTGTCAATAAAATCTGTAAAGTATATTCCTTGTTTTTAGTTTAGGATAATAAATATGACTAGATGAATCCCCTGTTTTTGATAATGCTACATACATTGGTCCATGAGAAGAAAATAATTTTCCAAATCTACGTTAAAAATTTTAATGGTCTGTCTTTTGACATTTATTTATATTTGTAGCAAATGCTGCAGTTACTGAAAATTGCATTCTATCAAATTGAATGAAATTTAGAAAGGAATTTCTCATAATTAAAAGGATTCTTGGTATAATTACTACTGGTTTGCCTTCACTAACATCTGTAATAATGAAAAAATGAAAGATCCTTTATATTCATTTTGCACTATTATGAACATTTTGAAAAAGGCATCTCCCACTGGAGAATTTTTTGTTATGCTCTACAATATGCACATAAATCTGGAGAATTTTAAAGACAATTTAAAAATTGAAGCGAGCTGCCTTGGTTTCTTGCACAAAAGATAACAGCTGTTTCAGATAATGCTGTTGCTAAAGCAATTTTTGTTGAAAATCTTTTATCGGTCCCTAATTTTATAAATATGTTCACCCTTATTTTATGTTTCTGGCAATTAATTAATTACCTATTAAATGGAATACTTGGTTCTGTATTTTAAAAATAGGTTTTTATTTTTATAAATGCATTTCTTTTTCCACATCACTTCTTAGCTTTACTGTAACACATGTTATATCAAATTCCTAAATTTACCGTTCTTAATTTCATACCCAATATGTAAATTACTACTATACATGAACAAGCCCTTTGCCTTCCAATCCAGATGCATAACTTCATCAGATTTTGACATATAAAATGTCATCATTACATTACTGTAATTACATCATTATTTGAATCGTGTTGAAAAATACAATGCTTTGAATTTTTTTAATTGTGTTTTCAGTACGACTTAAGTTTTGTTTTTTTTGGAAGGGCTGGCTGGATCTTTTTTAGATGATGAAATAATTTTAGATTTAATTGTTGGTGCTGTTGAAATTTCCTTAAGGTTGTTAATTTTGAAAATTTGAGTCAGTTGAAACTTTAAACTACTTATATGAGGTTCATTATTTTTATGAATGAGATAATTTTCACTTAATGAATCTGTTCAAAACCAAAGATGTAATGATAGCAGTTATGAAAACACCTCATGAGTACAAATCTGGCTTATGTTCAGAGGCCTAAAAACGGTATTCATGTGCAGATAATAAAAAATTTTAATGATTCTAGGTTTTTTTTTAATTGTTTTAAGACTATTATATATATCATCTATTTTTATTGCAAAATAGAAAATATTAATCCTATGGAAGTAGGTCACAGGATTCGTTCTCTCTTACAGTTACATAAGAAGAGAAGGGAGAAGAGTGCTCCTTCTCTTACAGCTACATAATAAATTATTTGTAAATCATCTTTGAATAGCTGGTACTGTTCAGATCTTTTAAATAGCAAAATATTTTGAGGGAGTGTATGTGCGCGCACGTGTGTGTGTGTGTGCGTGTGTGTTTAACATTAAAAAATCAATTTAAAGTACAATCATTAAGATATTTATTCCACATACTTCAAGAAATGAATTCCGTTCTTAAATACAATTGTACATTATTTTTTATCCATTACTTAGAAAAAAAAATATAACTGAGGAAATAGTAAACAAAATCTGTTTTTTAAAATGGAAATTAACAATTGTTGGTTGAAGTCTTAAAATGGTAGTATTATAAAAAACAAAAAAAAAATGAAATTTCTGTTAGATTATAATTTATTTAAAAATAAAATAATTTTAATAAATTAAATGAAAAAACAAAACAGAATTTCAAATACAGCACAGGAAAAGGAACAACAAAAATTTTTATATTGGCTTATATTAGAGTAGTTAGAATGATTAAAAAGTGGAACAGCTACTTCATCTATTTTCAATAACTAGGAACTCGTAATATATTTTTACTAATATGAAAAAATGATAAAAGCAAATTAGGATTGATAAATACTGTTTTTAAAATTATAATATTGAAAAATACTATTGTTAAACATATATACAGGGTCTGTATAATAAGTAACCGGACTGAGCCTGCCCCGCGCCGTCATAGCGTCTGCTAACCAGTATCTGGTGCTGTAGTGGTGGTGGGGAGTCTAGGGAAAGGGAACCGGG
>JAAAKQ030149598.1:0-12847 GCA_010016005.3 Zanna intricata
TTGTACTAATATTTTGGCATAATTCAGTAATATAAAATCGTAGTGTGTATTCAAATTATTTTTAATTTCACATCAGTAACTTAATGTTGCGTTACATCCGTTACATAGCCTATATTGTAATTGCTGTTTATAAATCAATTTTTATCATAAGCACTTTTATTTTCATACACATTTCCAGTTATTTTAACATTTGTTAATATTCATCATCCTATATTTTTGTATGAGACATAAGTTGTCTCGGCTGCCGGCCTCCGTGGCGCGAGTGGTAGCGTCTCGCCTTTCATCCGGAGGTCCCGGGTTCGAATCCCGGTCAGGCAAGGCATTTTTCACACACGCTAAAATTTATTCATCTCATCCTCTGAAGATATACCTTAACGGTGGTTCCGGAGGTTAAAAAACGAAAAAACAAAACAAAAAAAAGTTGTCTCGACTAAACAAATAATAGTATTCATTTTGTTTTGAAAGTAGATTGTATATTCAGTTCATACTTACACTAAGTTTTTTTATTTATACTGTAAGCGAATTAAGGAAAATGAGTTTGTAAAACGTTTCATTTACGATTTAAACGTTCATTTACGATCGGTAAAAAATTAAAAATTATTCTTTTAGCTGAGGAAATTGTTAATTATCCAGCAGGCCATAAATATGATAATCCGGAATCGTGTATAAGAGATTGGAAAAATAAAAAAGAGATACTTATGGATAGTAGTAAAAGTAGAAGAGCATTTCGCAGCGGAATTTTGAAGTTTTCTAGAGTAGAAAAACCTTAGTTTCTTACATTATAGACATACGCGAGCAAGGATTTGCTGTTTCAAAACAGAGATGTCACATTTAAAAGCCGCTTAAATCGCGAGGAAACTTCAGCTACCGAATTTTAAAGCGAGTAGAGGATGGTTAAATCGTTTTATGAATAGGTATGAACTATCGATAAGAAGACCTACTTCTATTTTTCAACGTTCGCCGGATGCCTTTGAGGAAAAATTATTGGCCTTCCAAAGACATTTAATTCATTTATGACAAGAAAATAGCTTCTTAACAGAACAGAGAAGAAATTTCGATCAAACACCATTTTACTTTGTCATGCCAGCAGATTCAACAATTATTGCTTTCGGTGATAAAACTGTTCGCGTACGTATTTGTGTTTATGAAAAACAACAATGTACAGTCAACTTAGAAGCACTTAAAGATAGTAAAAAAATCAATTTATTGTATTTAAAAGAAAATCCCTTCCAAAGAGTAAAAAATTACCGCTAGTTCATAGTTGGATGCCAAGAAAAAGGATGGATGGATAACGTGCTAGTTTTAGAGTCGGTAAAATGTGTGTGTGAGCGGCGACCTGGTATTTTTATAAAATTGAGAAGTATGTTAGTGATAGAGAGTTTCCGAGGGCTTATAACAAAAAATATGAGAAAAAGACTTCAAGAGAGAAAAGCAGTGCGAGTTTATATTCCTACTAAAATTAAGTCATTACTTCAGCCATTCGATTTTTGTATTAATCGGCCTTTCAAAACCTATTTGAAACTTTCAAGCAGAGTGGATGGCGACTACAGTCATTGAAACGACGCCTGCAGAAGAGTGAAAAAGCTGAGTTTCACATAAATATGCGAATGGATCTTTGTTGCACGGGATCTTACTTCAAATGATTTGGTTATGAAGAGCTTCAAGAAACGCTGCATTTCTAATGGCCTAGATGGAAGTGAAGACTCTGACCTATGGGTTAAGGAAACGATTACGCCTCTTCTGAAGTTGAAGATTCAAACAGCAGTGAAGATTAGAAAACAGGTAAGAATTATTCTTCAGATTTACTATTCTAGTTTTAACTTTCTTATCTTTTAAAATGATAGTACGATGTTTCTACGTTAGGTTCTTTGTACTTTTTTTGTTTTCAGACGTGCCTGCCAGCCTATGTGTATTTCCGTATTTTTACAGTGTTAAAAATATATCCCAACTTTTGCGTGTGATGTAGTTTTATGCAAAAGTGACATTTTATTTAATGTGGAATTTGTATTTAAATATATTTTATTTGTATTTATTTGTCGTTAAATTTAATGACAATTTAATTTTAAAGTACATATTTAGGTATTTGTTTTTATCATACAAAAAATAAAATGAAATTTTGCTTGTTAACTTTTTTCCCAAAACTACACCTTATGTTCCTTAGGTTACGCGTCTTATGCAAGTAAATATGGTAATTTCAGTTTTTTAAATGATATTTTATGAATAAAGTATTAAACTGCTCATCTATAATTGATCTCATGCAAAGATGAAAAAATATTTACAACACTTTCTAATTAATATTTATTGTCAATTAGAGAAGTATAGATAATACTCTCAGGAATAAATGACTCACCATCACAGTATTTCCTCTCTGTCGTAATAACGTAATTTTTTATATTTTCATTATACGAGTTATAATATAAAAAGAGATTCGCTGTAATGTAGATTTTTTCATTTTAAATTATTATTTATAATTTTTACATTTTATTAATTTTGTTATTTTTTTCGACTAGTTTACTGAAGAGTATTTATTTATTCATTAATCTTTTTTTTTTTTAATTTTTCTAATATGCATACATAAAAAAAAAATCTATATATACTTTTTTAGATAAAAAAATATTTAAAATGAGTTTCCACTGAAGTGGATAATTTGATATTTATTTAGCAAACTTTATTTTGTAGTTCTTTTATTTTAAAGTCAATAAATTTTCAGTTAACTACTGAATTAGGTTCGTAAATATTACATAGTTTTTATATAGAAATAATAATGACACTTTTCTTGACTAAATTAGAATAAATAATAAAAATAAACAAAATAACTTAATAAACAAGACTGAAAAGAATTTAACAAAAGAGATACTTTCTACAATGTGTAATGTTCCGTTTCAAACAATCCCTGTTATACAAGGCAACAGTTTACATATCATCGTTGTGTACCATCAAAAGCACTCTAGAGTGTTTGCTTTAAGCAAACGTTGTCACTTCTGCCCATTTTCCTGTTCATACACACCATTATTTATGGTGTGTATATATATTTCTCATTATAGAAAATGTATGTTTATATACTTTTACACTCTTACAGTGATTCAATTTTCAGTGAATTTTTCATGTTACATAAATCTGATATAAATATATAATGAAAACGTAAGAACAAAATCAATATTCAATAATTTATTACAACTTTTCTTATATACTGGCATTAATTTACAATAATAAAATAAATAGATAAATAATAATTAAAGTATTTTTTTTTTTTTTTTTTTAGAAAACGTCTTTTAAAACGTTTTTCTACATTTTATAACACTCGCTAATAACAAAAACCCTAGCCCAGGCTTATTTACTTTTTGTTGACGTTTTCAGATGTTCCTTATTATTATTTTTAATAATAATAATAATAATTTATTTATTTATTATTATAAGTTAATTAGATATAATTTTACATATGCCAGTATAGCTAAATTCAGCTAATTGAAGGAGGAGTTTCAAATAGAAATTTCATAAACCAGTGTACGTATCTGTAATATAGTAACAGCAATGATAATAATATTAGCAATAATAATAATAATAATTATAACAATAATAATGATAATATTTTTATTATACAAAAAAAAAATTAAAGATAAGATGTAAGATGTAAGATTTTACTTTAAATCTAAGTTGGAAAAGTTTTATTAAACATATATCTTTACAGAAAATAATAACAAAGTAAAAATAATATTAAAGAAAATAATAATAAAATATAAATGTATTGCATTAAAGTTTTGAAAATATTAGATTATAAATTTTTAAGGTTGTTATACTTGCAAACATATATGAATCATGATCATGTTGACAAACTTATTAATACTCTGATTCACCATTTTAGAAGTTCGTAAATAAAGAATTTAATATTCAAAATCTTACTCTCTAACTTAAACTTAAACTTTTGATATTTGTAATAATTTTGAATATACGATAAATTATAAAGTAGCTATTACAAAGTAACAGTTCAGTGGACTCTTATCATTATTGTTAATGACGTTATTTCCAAAAATACAATTCAGCTCACCTTTTACATTTAAAAAATTAATTTTTAGTTTTTGCATTGCTGTAGATGGATGTTGTATATATCTTCAGTTTTGTGGGAGTGGGAGTTCATTTAAAAGGTTAGGTACATGAAATTCATATACCGTATTAATTATTAAACCTTAGGTTTAAAAAATTTTGTGTTCATGTTCCCTATATACTTTCTCTGTGAACGCTATATTGAAAATCAAAATAATATTTCTGAAAATATATAACATTTTGTCAGTCCCTCAATATCCATTATCCCAATAAAGCCAATCTGATTATTGTAGAATAAACTCTGAATATTATGGATACAATGGATTTTGGAGGAGTTAATAAATAATCTGGAGCTGTTGAGTAAGAATAGAGTCCATATCTTAGTAAAATTCTTCCCTGGATCAGGCCACACTTCTGTTTTATAGCAGGACTTATAAATTGGACATATCTATCAGTAAAATGATTTATAAAAAGTGTTAATAATTTTCCTCCGCTTCTTATCAGAGTTAGTTTCTCAATAAGTATGTCGTACTGTACTGTATTAAAAACCTTTGAAAGATCCAAGGACACATCAAGTACAGATCTTTTATCATTAAGTGCAATATTAATATCATTTGTTAATTTATTAATAAGATCTGTACTAGATTAATTTGAAACAAGCCCATATTGAACATTACTAACTATATTTTAGACAAAAAGTGTTATGTTGCTAAAAAAATACAATTTTCAGTTATTTTCATTATCACTGAGATAGAACCTATTGGCCTATAGTTACAGAAGTCAGTTTTAATACCTATTTTTTTATATAGGTCTAAGATAAGTCATCTTCAAAGCATATGAGATCCATCCAGTGTTAAAGATTTTATTTATCAGATGAATCAAAATTATTTTTAAGAACTGAAAATTATTTTTTATATCATGTGCTCTTATTCTTTCTGGAAAGAAGAGAAGGAGTAATTTAATTTATTTAAAGAAATTTCAACTATTTTATTAAGATATATAGAGGCATGGTTACCTGTAGTTTATAGTCTGTTCTCTGAGTGTTCTGTGAGATGAAACTGAAAGTCTTGCAATTTTGTTAATATATTACATATGTATTAAACCTATGCAAACATGAAAGTATTGTAAACATCCTGGAATTTCTCACCACTTTCAATTTTAAAGTTCTTCCTTACAACATCCTCCAGGGATGTTGTTCCTGAATCCTCCAGGGATGTGCTGACTTAACGTTTTTATTAAGTAATGTGATAAAAATTGACCAGGTTTGTTTGGTATCTTTACTAAATTTATTGAATGTATTAAAGTAATAGTTTCTTTTTATTTGTGAATCAGAGAAATTAACTCATTTCTCAATTGTTTAAATCTGTTTTGTAATTGAATATTTCCCTTATCTCCTTTTACTTTTCCCCAAAACCTATCTTTTTCTCTTCTCAGTGATTTGATTTTATTGTTGAACCAGGGATTTGCAAGGTGTCTTTGACCATTATTAATCATAATTGTACTTTTGGAGTTACTATATACATTAAATACTGTATATCATTAAATCTTTTACTAATGTCATTATAAAGCTTTTCTGAATTATTCAAATCCAGTAATGGCCATCAGTTACATGTTTGGATTCCTTGATTCACCAATTTATCACATAATATTTCCTTATGAAAATTATCACTTTAACTAGTTTTTATATACCTCTCTTTGAGAGGTATAATGAAACACCAATAAAATAATAATCATTAGGTTTAGATTCTATGACAAAAGAAGTATAATCTGTCTGAATTCTTAAATTAATATCATCTAAGCAAACAATCATTTTTTTTCCTCCTCCTCTGGACTGAACCTCTACAATCAAGAATTGCTCAACCCAGAGGATTGTACTTGCCTCTAATGGGCCTCCCTGTCTGCCATGGCAGGTCAGTCCACCGGGTCCAGATTTTTTTTGTCGTCATTGCCTGCCTGTAACTGTATTCAAGGGCAGAGGGAGCCAGGCTTGGCTATGCTGTTTCCAGCTCCCGCCGCCGACGGCCGGGACTCAGTCTTATCTTCCACCTATTCAAGTGGAGAATACCCAAGGGCACTCCTCAACAGTTTGGGTCTTTTCTTCCCAATTTTAATCCCAAACATCCTGTTCCTAAAAATCTCATCTTCTATCTTCGTCTTCCTTTAAATGAATTACAGTTGTTACAAAAGCACTGACAGCCCTCCAAGCTTCTGTAGAGTTCAAAATGGGTATTATAAGATTGTTAGGCATAAAGCCAGACATCCCAGATCTCATTCCCAAGCAGGACAACCAAACATCATATGTTTCGGCGTTTAATTTGCATACTGAAAAAGCACACACTCATACAAGTCTCTTTTTCCAATTCGTTGTAAATAGTGTCCAAAAGTCCCATGCGCAATAAATGCCTGTGAGAGGTAAAAATTCATTTCCCCATGCCTTTTATCGTACCAATCATCTAAATTCTATATTGGTTGTTTCATCCATTATGTCTTGCCACCTTCCTATCTGTTAAACGATGGCTAAGTTCAGCACATGCTTCCATCCTGTCTCTGCTATCATATCGGTCCTTACGTTCTATTATCAACGACTCAATCGGTAGTGTTAACGACAGCACACGTACTACCTCATATGAAACAGTATGATAAGTAGAGACAACTCCTAGCAGCAACTTTCTGTTCCCCCCCTGCAACTTATTGAGATTCTTCTTTTCTCAACCTGCGTTTGGATGCATGAGGTGTAGACGTCATTATAGATGATAACAATTTCATCATACACTTAGCTTTCTCGCATCCGATCCGAACATATTAACTAGAGGTATATGCTCTATCAATGATGACCTACAAATACCTGATTATACTTCTGGAGCTATTTTGATGGTCCCTAATCCTTAATTGTACAAGACCAATCCATCTCCTACCTGAAAGCGTTATAAACTCACATTTTTTGGTGCCAATTCTAGTCCCCGTCCAGCCTTCCATGGATTAACTGAAACTAAGGCCTCATTACTTCTTATTTCAACTTTCCTTTCTGTTTTTCCTCCAACCAGTATGAATTAAATTGATCTTTACACTCTCTGTATTTGCATAAACCAACCTGTCCAATAAATACTCATGAATCTGGCGTCATGGACACTTGAATCTGGATTTGATACTCCTATCTCACAGCGCATTCAATATGGCCTTCCATATTACTGAACCAAAAGTGTTCTTAACACTAAGTAAAATTGTCAGTGGCATGCCTCTCATCCTCCATGTGCTACATCAAACTTCCTCAGCCCAGGTAATAATTACCTTGCACACTGCCTGAATTGTAGATCAGCCCTTTCAGAAACCGAATTGGTTGTTGTGCAGTCCATCACTACCATTCAACTCATCAATAATTCTTTCGGTCATTATTCTTTCAATAATAGCAAATCTGTAAATATAAATTGAAGATGAAACTCAAATATTTGTAAGTATTTTTTTAGAAAATACTAGCACCTCCCCTCTACCAACTAATCTACAATGAGAAAATGGAAGAAATCCTGCCAAGCAGTAAGTGTGTGATTCATTTTTAGGTACTTAGATTTCAAGCAGAATTAGTACATGGATATGAATTAGAATTTCCTATATATAAATCAGCAGTAGGTCCAGTTTTTCCTAATACTTCTATAATTATATAAACAATATTAAGGGCACCATTAACAATTAATAAGTGCAAAATGAATTAAGGAGAATTAAGTGAAATAAAATTTCTTTTTAAAAATATATCCATATCATCAAGATCCATATAGATGTTTAATGATTTATTTCTTGAATTAAGGTATAATTAATGATAAATAAAATTAAAATTGATAGTGTTCAAGTTTTTAAATTTTAGTGTTTAATTGATGTGTAAGATTTTTAGTACAGTTATTTAATGTTTAGTATTCCATTTAAGTATAATTCAGTTCCTGTTATTTTACTAGATAATTCAGTTAGCAAAGTTTATAAAATAGTTAATTACATATTTAATTAATTAAGTAGTAATTAATTATTAGTAATAGTTAATTAAGTATTTATATTTTACTGGTTATAAGAGTTTTTGACCAGTTAATAATAATTTTAGTTACAGTTAAATTTCATCAAAAGACTGTAGACTTCTACTACTTTCAGTTTAAGTTTAGAATTTAATTCAGTAATTATAATTCTATTATTAAAAGTATATCAAGTGAGAGTTAGATTATGTTAAATGTAATGTATAAAGACATAACATTCAAATATATTGTCTGTAGATTTAGGAAGGATGACATGAAGAGATCTAAATCCAAATTTTTATTGATCTTAATAGGCCTGATAGTATCATCTTTTTTTATCATTATGCTTGAGCCATTCATCCATAGATATTTATCATTTTTATTTTTCCCGAGGTAACTTTTGCAAATAATACTGAAAAGTACAGGGTCAAGTGATCATTAAAGAAAATGAGACTATCTGAATTGGATTTATCTACTAGAAATAACTTAGGTTTACTCTTTCTTGCTTTTTTAACTATTTCATCATGTGCATCTTTGTTGAAAAACTGTATAACTACTGGAGTTGCAATACCACTCTGCCTTCTTAGATGATGAACAGTAAATTGCTCTTCTCGTATATCAATTTTCATTTCACCAAGGTTGTCAGAAATCTTCCTCTTGATATTCTCTCCTTTTTCATCCGATAGGCCAACAACTTTTACATTCCTGGACCGTGCATATTGCTTCTCAAATTCAAGGACTGTCCTCAAAGATGAGACTTCAACTTTAAGTGAGGAATAATTCACCTCGAGGTCTTTCATTGTATCAAGATATCCCTTAAGACGATCTTCAAACTAATTTTTTTCACATGAGATATCCTTTTACTGAATATTTTTTTATGTTTCTTAAACATTGATTATAAAAGCTGTCAGAGGGCAGTAAAAGTGTGCTCACTCAATTCATCATCCTCAACATTGGTATTTATAACCTTCCTTGAAGAAGTTTCTCAGTAATTGTTACATTTCCACTGCTGCTTTTCTGTGAGCTTTTTGCCTTCCAGGTTTCAGCAGCAACACCAAAATAATCATAGAAGCCCCAAATGTAATGAAATCGCCATTAGTGGGCAAGTCTTTATCACATATTCCACAATTCATTTTCTATATAAATTTTTCACAATTATCTTATGTTATTTTTTTTTAAATCTACTAACCTCTATTAATATAATGTTAATTATTGAAAAGATGACATTAAAGCTGTAAGTTGTAAGTTGATATAAAGTTGGTGTAAATAAAGATGAGTTAATCATAGAAGAAAAGAAGATTTTTTAAGAAAGGTAATAAAAATTATGAAATCTCTTCAAAGAACTTATATGTAGAATATAATACAAATCATAAGAAACAGTTCATGTCATTTGAATTGACATTTTTCAAATCAAAAACGCAGAATTCAATGAAGCAGATATAATCACAACTGTTGCAATAATAATAATAAAATGCAATCATGGTTATAAAAGTCTGTAAGTATGCATGCATAAAATGTCTTATTCAGCTTAGCTTTCTGTATTAAAACGGTTTAACTTTTAAATTTAATGTGCCCTTAACGTGTAATTAGTAGAGTTGATTATTTTTTTTTTTAACCAAATAAAGAGGTGTTTTTTTTTATTATGGGAAGCTATATTTTAAAAAGGTAAGAGTTAATAAAATACTTAAAACTGAGTAATTTTTAGGATTTAAAGGATAATATTGGAAATAATATTAAATGAAATACTACTTTTTTAAATAAAATTTAAGGAAAAATTATAAAACTAATTTATATGCACAAATTTGTTGAATATTTTTTCCAATTTCGACTAGAATTTGTTATTATTTTCTTTAAATTAAGTGTTAATTAATGGTAGTATTATAGAAAGTTGGATAATAAAAATCATCATTTCTTTATTCGTTTGTTTTTCCGTAAGTTTTTGTTATTAGATCCCTGAATTTCTGGTTAGGACATCATGTCCTTGGAGGTACTGTGTTTTTGTAATTTGTAGGGTTTAATAGGAATCTCTCTGCCTGTTCACAGTTTAAACCAAAAATTATATTATCTTTCTGGTTTCTCTACAGAGAGCTCAATAATTTAGTCAATACCTATAAATTATTTTAGTTTATTTGTAAATTATATGAATTTTATTTTCATGAAATTTTTATAATCTTTTTTTAATTTTAATAATAGAATGATAATTTCATTAATTAATATATAGTAAGAGAAGAAAATGGATGAGGAGAAAAATATAAATCTTAGTTGAAATTTGAAAATTTTAAAATTAGTTGAAATCATAGTTCTATGTAACATAATTTTTTTGCCTTTTTAATTCTTGACATCAAATTTTTAAAACTGTAGGTTTTTTAACTGTTGAAACATATCAATCAAATGAAAAAAGTGTTTAAAAGAGGGTACAAAATTTAGATAATGCACCAATATTATGCTTGCAAATTGGTAATAAAGTAAAATGTAAAAAATATGTACTGAAAAATATGTTGCTTTGAGGTAGGAACATTTGTCTTTTTTTTATATTTCACTGTTGAATGATATATTACTGTATATACATTTAAAACTAACTGGGAAAGACATTAAATGGACGTTATTTTGATTAAATTTGTCCTAGCACTATTTTTTCCATGTCATAATTTCTGTTTTACAATATCCTTTGAAGTGATTTGTCACAATTTTATTCCTCCATTTAATATTTTGAAATATACCTCATGGTAAACCCATGAAAATGATGGTCTCATATCAAAAAAATTTATCATTTTGAAGAACATTTACTGAATTTTATTTTTCTATATTTATCAATTGAAAAGTTATTTAATGATTCCCATACTTTATTAATGCTCTCTATATAGTGTAATTGACATAATCATGAAAATACTAACTAATTAAAATATCTTGAATAAAAAATTTAAATACTTGAAATAATTTCTAACTTCTGATTTTTTTGCATATAAGTGGGTAGATAATGAATAAACAAATGTGTATTTAATCGTATTGGTAATTTTATTAGCATAATAGTACAATTATTTTTTTCGGAGTACTTTAATGTTAGAAATTTTTACCTAATTTACGTTAAAAAATAGGCTATGTATAAATAATAGATAAAATGAATAACTCAGAAATTGTTTCTATATAACATTTATATAGCAGTAATATAAAATGATTGTCATATTAATATTATGTATAAAATGATTACTGCTTATGAATACTTCCATGTTGTTAGGTTGATTTTAAACGTAAAACCGCATATAACGGTTTCGTATTAGGTAGGAATTGAGTTTATGTGAAAATGTCGGGATGAGTAACAAAACGAATAAAATTGTTATAACCGTTCTGTAATAATCCATTAAACTATATTCCATTCTATTAAAATGATGCTTTTACTCATCGCTACTCAAAATTGCCGAGTGCGTATGCCGTTCATCCCACATTATGACAAGCAATTCATTTTATGAGTTGCAGAGTTATGATTATCGCTGCTTTAATAAGTAAGCCATTTTTTATTAATCTTATTTTTAATTTTGAAAAAATATTCCTATAAATAAAAGCCTATTAAAATGGTTTTTTTTTTTTTTACAGAAATAAATAATATTAAAATACGATAAATATTTTCATTTATCATTTTATTATTATTAACTGGTATATACATATATTGATAAGTGATAAAAAATGTAATTAATAGAAACAATGGTTGTTCAGTTTTGCAAATTCCTGTTTCTTAGAAAGTGGAAAATGCATAAAAAAAAAAATTTAATGAAAGTTTAAATAAACATAAAATTTTGAATATTAGTAAAGAGCACTTTCAGTACACTTTTTAAAATTATAGGTTTAAAATATTTAGTTATTAGAAATTATTAATTGGCAATGGATTTTACCGCCATAGATATTATCGATATTTAAGTACAAACAATTACTCAAACCGAATGTTAGTTGTTCAGGTAGATATTAATTTACACGATACATGTAAAAAAATTCGTACGTGACATAAACAGTACTGTTCATGGTTGTATAATTTATTAACAAAAAATATAAAAATAAAAGAAAATCTGATGTAGACAACACATGACCTTGTTTGGCTATTAAATTGCATATACTCATTTTTACTTCCTTGTATTTCGTACAATGGAAGATTGTAATCTCGAAAAATTTCGGTTTTCAGATTTCAACAGAAATATCCATTTTGACTAGTTTCGGCGCGACGTCTTTACGTATGTACGTGGCCTGTCATATTATTCTGCAAGATACGTACGTATGTTTATATCTCGCCGAATAATATGGGCGTATCTCGGCGAGATAGTACGTATGTACGTATCTGCATAAATCAAAAACTATTAGCCGCAGAGTGTTGAAATTTTGGATTTAGGACTGTTATAACATCTAGTTAAGCACCTCCTCTTTTGATTGCCATCAACTGAACCAAAAGCGTCCAAAGTAGCCCAAAATCCAAAAAAAGTTGGATTTTGGATTTTTTTTAAGTACAATAATAAGCCCTCTCATTAAGAGCTTTTCAATGATATAACATAACTGTACTTGTTTTCATTGGTTCCAGAATTATTGTCAAATAATATATTAAATTATATTTTAATTAATGACTAAAGTCTAATTTGGTCGGTTCCGACCTATAAGGGAACTAGGTCTAAATTACCGTTGTTGCGAGGAACATTTTCTTTCTTGATGTGTGTTAACTAAATTACCGATAACAACGAGACATTTACAGTCACTATTGGCTTGTCGAGTTAGAGTACTAGGCGCGGGGTTCTTGCTTCCGCGAACTCGGTTAGCTAGTTCAGAGGGTAACGAGT
>JAAAKQ030149598.1:15288-29336 GCA_010016005.3 Zanna intricata
TATATATATATATACATTTTCTTTTATGTTTGTCTCCCACTTTTGATTAGAAAAACGTAATGAGTCACACGGCTTACTGCTACCAAATATATCGAACTACATTTTAACAACTTTCTTAATTTAAAAAGAGTTTTATGTAAGTCTGTGTTTGATTTTCAATGTTTGCTGTATGTATTAATGTTCTGCTAAGAAACGTTGGATACATCTTTAAAAAAAAGAAAATCAATCCGTTTCTCTTGCCGGTCTGTAATATTTCCGGGTTTATTTTAGTATATTTAGCAAGTTAATATAGCATCCTTATACTGAAAAAAAAATGTATATACATATATGTGTGTGTGTGTGTGTGTGTGTGTGTGTCGGATCATTCCACTTTACAAAATTAAATTTTTTTATAGAGTAAAACCTCCAACCGGGTCACTATATTTACGCGACCCGGTTAAAAGAACACTACTTATGTCAATAAAGGAACCTCTCACAAACAAAGGAACCGTTTTTAAACCCCTTCCCCCTTTATGCTTTATACATATACTCAATATTTCAGCCGAGGTATACTTTCCAGCTAATCTGGTCCTAGCTCAGAAATCAAGTTGAACAGTCATTGTTTACTTACTACGACCGCAGAAATATTTTTGCCAAAGAAATTTATGTAATAAATCTTACATAAGTAAGATTTACTGTTGAAGTCTTTGATATTTTATTTTAATAATTCTCTAAACTCAAAAAGCAGTTCAATTTTTTCGTGTACCTGAGCCTAAGACAAGTTCAGTCAAAAAAATTTTTACAAAACACATTGCATGTGAAGAAATCGTTTAATACTATAGAAGAAATCTTTACCTAATAAAATCAAAAAAATTTAAAGAAATTTTAAATAGCGTTCCACTTCCGTTTAGTATGTGTAGTATGTGTTTAGTATGTATGTGTAGTTAATTTTAGTAAAATTACTAACTACAATTTTCTAGAGTCCGTTGTAGCTTTTTCACAACTTTGTTGCTAAAATGTATGTACGAGGTCTGTAAATAGATTAATGAGACTTGTTTTTTTTTTTGTAACCAAGTGGCAACACTGTAAATTTACTAGTAAACATAAGGTTATATGAACCTTATTAGGAGTTATATTAGATATTAATATTTTTAATCTATTGTTGCCACGTGAGACGTAAACAGATTTTTCCTGAAACGAGTTTTTGTTGTGCGTTACAAAAATGAGCGATACTAATTATGAGCAACGTTTTGCAATCAAGTTTTGTGTTAAACTCAGTAAGAATGCTACTGAAAATTTTTCAAAAATGAAAAGGGCGTATGATGATGACCTGTCACGTTAAAAAGTGACGACAATGTTAAGCGAATCAGAGACTTAATATGGTACGACTGGGGATTAACTGTCAGAATGATTGCAGAACAATTGAATTTGAATCATACCACAGTCCATCAAATTTTGATCAATTAATTGTGATTAATAAATGATGATTAATTTTTGAGATGATTTTGATTGATTGATTGTGAGATCAGTCATAAAAGATAACTAGATGCAGCAATATGACAATGAACATTGTGGTACTGCACTCCCAATTAATGAGTGTTTGACAAAGAAAAACATTCCTGTAGTTCCATCAACCACCTTATTCACCTTACTTGAGTCCCTGAAACTTTTTCCTGTTCTCTACTTTAAAAAAACACCTCAAAGGACACCATTTTGGAATAGTAGAGAACATTAAAAAAATATATAACCGACCATCTGAAGGATATTCCGATTTCTGATTTCCAACATACTATGAAGAGTGGGAAAACCGATTGAAGCATTGCGTGACTTCCCAACGGAACTATTTCAAAGATGATAGAGTTCACGTATAATTTTATTGTAAATAAAAAGTGTTTCTGAACCAGTCTCACTACTTTATTTATGTAAATAAAGTATATTCACAAAATTATTTTAATGAAGTTATTTATGAAACAGTGATAACTTACGCCCATAATTCACCTGATATTTATGGCTTTATTAAATTTTTTCTCATTTTTTTCTCTTTTTTATGAAGTATACATAGTTTGGTCAAGTGACTTGTATTAAAATGTTTAATTGCTCATTTAAAATTTATTTAGCTGAATAAGAAATAAATTAAATTTAAGAAATGACTAATTACATCTTATTTTTTAAATAAATCCATATTTACATGATTTTATCAAAACTTTCCTTACTACGTAATTTTTCCTTTTAAAAAATGTTTTAAAATGCTGGTAGCAGTAATCTTAATAAATATTATTTACTTGACTATAAAAGAAACGTAAATGGGATGTAGGTAAATATAACTGTCCTGTTTTCCGTGTTTGCAATTTCAAACGATATTTAATTTTTGCCGATCGTGAAATGAAATTTTAAGAGAAGAGAAGAGTGCCCGTGCAAGTGGATTGGCTGCAAATTAATTACAACTCGCCGTCCGACGTCAGTGTTTGCAATTTGCCATCAAACAACCGCTTGGACTTCTAGGGTTTATTGGCGCCCATAAAGTGAAACGAGTCATCGTTTCCTACCCCGAGGCGTCCACACAGTATTAACCTGTACGGTGTAAACGTCCTCTAGAACTCATAAAGCTTTCCTGCCACTCAGTTTTACAGTTATTACCTTTCTGTTAAAAAATACCTCACGTTACTGACTGAATCGCTTAAGTCTTACATATATACATACGTCTCCAAAAAAAACCTCCAAGAATGTTAAATTATAAAGTGAATTTTTTAATCAGATTCAATTACAAAGTATTAACAATTTTTTCATTAGTTAAAAAAGTTTAAAAAAGCCTTTTCAAACAACGCATGAAAGAAACTCTGAATGAAGGACAAAGAAATTATAAAGGCAATTAGTTAACTTATTAAAGAATTATAATCTGGAAAACTGAAACTGATTAAATATGTAACATTTTTATTATAAACATTCATTTTTTTTTTTATCAATAAAAGTTCTAACCCTCTTTTATGATTAAATTGTAACTCTAATTTTAATACTGACAAATATCTAATCACTGCAAAAAAATCTTCGCCTAAATTTAAACACTGTTGCCTCTCTACTACTAAAGTAATAAAAGCAATATCACTAACATGTTCGCTACATTGCACATTACACGCATACACACTCATACCCGCTCCCCTACACATTCATGCATACACACACATATATACACACACGCGCGCGCACGCACAAACATTTTATATATATATATATATAGTACAAACACATATTTTTAATTAATTTTTTTATAAAGTTAATTTATCTACAAAATGAAACTTGTTAGTTCATTTATCTCCCTTCTTGAGTACTTAGTTATCATTTTTAAACATAGTGCAGATTACAAAAATCGATATTTTTTTAATTATTCCCAAAATATCTTATTGAACTCTTTTTAATAAATGGCTAATAATGTATTATAAAAATATGATTATTTGCTTGCATCTATTTTCTGAATCATAAAGCATACTTTCAAAACGTGGAAAACTGATAATATTTTACCGATTTTGAAAAGAAAATTCCGTTAAACTTTCAATTTTTTGACCTACTAATATTTTTATGAAAAGGTTTTTAATAAATCATTAAAGATTTATTGTTTTTCGTTTTTCTTTAATCACTGTTGCTGAAGTTGGAAACCTTTAAAAGTTACGTTAAAACATTTTACGCGTAAAAATGTCCAATTTTTAATAATCGAAAAAATTATTTTATTGATTTTTAAATTTTTTTCAATTCAGAATTTTTTTTAACTTCCTTGTCCTAAAGAAGAAAAATTTTCTTTTAAAATCAATACTTGAAACATTTTTTGGAGTTGTATACACGAAAAAATTAATGAAGATCATAACTATGATCTCCATCATAAAATCGTAAGATATATGCAATTTTATAAATTCTTACTTCGCAAATTTATATTCTAAAGCGTTTACTTTCAATTTTCATGAGTCCTCAGTTTTCTTTATAATCATAATTCGTGATACATTAAAAAAAATTTTTTATTATTATTGATACATTCAGCACTAAAAATGATAGGATTTTTTGCTTTAACAAGTTTTATTTTCTCTCTATATTTTTGCCAATTTTATTACATCCGTCACTGTAAAAAAATATACCGAGATGCAAAGTACTGAATATTTTACCTGCGAATCCCTTTTTGAATCGTAAAAAATTATTATAAACATTGATACGATTATTGTACCTTTTAAGATTTCATACAGCAGATTGAGAAATAATTTTGATTTGATTACATCTTGACCAGTAAGGAAAAATCATGCAAAATCTTAGAGAAAAGCAGTCTACGAAGAATACGGATTGATTGGAATCGTTTATTTAAATCATTATAATAGTTTAATGACATTTCATTCTTACAATCTTATTCGTCAAATGAATTTTAGCCAATCAATAAAATTTATATCTTTCTACTGATATTATTACATAGATGCAATAACATAATAATTATATAAATAAAACTGAAGAAATACAATGTCACATCTGGTTTCTAATTTTTTAAAAAAAATTTCTTTTAACTTAGACTAAAATAATTGAAAAACCTTTCGATAATTATTATCTGTTTATTAAATTACTCGTAATTCTCTAAAACATAATATTTTTATCTCATTTTTATAGTGTTGAATACAAACCGGAGAGAACTGGATTGATCTCGTCTGTAGATTTTGAAATTCTTTAAGTTAAATTAAAAATTAATTCTTTATTTTTATTCGTATTCTATTTTACAAGAATCTTTATTCTACTACAGATTTTATCATACACTAATATAAATTTAACGATTATATTGAGATACGAATGTAGTCAATGGAATTACAATTACAGCAGATGAAAATTTATTTCAAATTGAACTTAGATAATCGAAAACATTAATCTTATTCATCTTCTTATTCAATCTTCTTCAATTTTGAGTAGCTGAGGTTTATCATCTCAAGATCCTAGTGTGTAAGTTGCTTTTCCTTTCTCATAACCTAGCCCTTTCTAAATCCTTAGGATAACGTATACTGCTAGAAGAAGATTGTTCTTCCCTGCCCTGTTCTCAGTATTCTTTTTAGATAAATATTGGAAATCACTCCACTTAGTGAGTTGTTTAGGTAGTCTACTTCCTACTTGAGAATTAAATAATTAGTTTAACCACTCATTGCGATGCCTTTTGTATACTTCTTGGATTCAGATCTTAGCATGTCAGTAAATTCGCTATTTTTTTCTATGGCTATTTTGAAAATATTTTTTTTTAAATTGTTACGAAATGGGTTGCAAAAATAAATCGACGTATGCAATCAAAATTTAAAATAGACAGTAACAGAGAATGCGTTGTTTTATCTAAAAGATAAATAATATTAATATACAAAGTTAAAGAAATCTATAGAATGTAGAAAACCGGTGTGATAGATCAAGAAATACAACAGTGTGATCTGAATAATATAGAATAATTATTAAGAAAACAGATCGATTATATAACTAAATGATTGACCATTTTTCAATCATTTAGTATTTTATAGAATTTCTTATAATAGAATGTATGTATAATTAACTTTTACACTTTTCATTCTAAATTAATAATCAAATCATTTAATTATCATTAGCTCTAATCTCTTACTGTTCCTTCATAAAAGCATAAGCTACTTTCAATTTGATGCCTTTTCAATTTTATGTAGAACCCTACTTCTGACTGTATTTTTTGAAATTTAAATAATATTTCTTACACAAAAATGTATTAGAAAAAAATATTTGTTAGAAAAAAAACCAATTGTTATGTATGTTGAAACGAAACAGCGAAATCAGAAAACATGAACTGAATAAACTAACATTACATTCATGTGATTATTTAAATGTTACTGGGTTGTTACAAACAGGACAGTAAAAGTTTGGAAAATAACTAGACAATCATAAATTCAAATACCATATTTAATATGAAGCATAAAATTGAAAAAAAAAAAAATTTTTGCTACGTTAGACTTTTTATATTTTCTAGTTAGTTACCCAAAGTAAAAGATTCTTTAATATTATTTGTCACGAACCAAGCATCGCTTCTATCTACGCAAATTAGTAATATGATCAAAATAGGTGTTTTACTATAAGGTATAAGTAAATTAAAAAATAACTGAATTTGTTCGTTGATAATAATAATATAGTATAATTTTAAAGCTTGTAATATTTTTTTAATTTTGTTAGAAAAAAACTAGTAAAAACCCTTCCAGATAAAGACAAGCAAAATTCACTCTCTAATATATATTTTTTATCATAAAAATTCATGACTTTAATCCGTTTTCTTTGAATGATTTCCAACTTCCTGTATAAATTAATTTCTATCCTGCGTTCTTCTTTCTAAAAGAAGGTAATTTCTATAGAGAAAAATATTCTAGTATAGATAATATGCATTTTTATTCTTTTTTTTTTTTTTAATTTTTTTGGCGGGAGTTCATTTCTCATGCTAAATAAAAAGATTTAACTTAATTAACTTCTGTAAAAAACAACACTAGAATCAGTTCGGTTTGTGGATGGTAACTTCTTTTTTGTACCTGACTTGTTTCAATTTAACTGTTTGGGTTATACGTATATAAAACCATCACATATTATTTATATTATAGTTTTGCCTTTATTCAGAGACGGTATAATATTATAAATTATAATTATAATTTATAATATTAATAATTATAATATTTTAATTTATAATATTATAACTAAATTTTTGTTAAAAAAAAATCTTTACACTTATAGTAAAAGTGAGAAACAGGATGAACAACTTTAGAAGTGTACTTCAAAATCTGCTTCGCTGAAAAATATAAGCTCAGTTTCTTAAAAAAAAAATACGCATAACATCAAATTCTTTTTCAAACCCTTTAAATGGCAATCAGTTCGTTAATGTTAGATATATATTTTTAAATTCTGAGGAGAATCTAAGAATAAAGAAATGTAGTTATAGATTTGATTTCTGTCTTTAGACACTAATTATTTCTTTCTATAAAGACTTACTTTATTGTTATAAAAATCAACACCACCCATTTTATCATTAATAAATCGTTTAACTTGCTTTTTTACAATTTTCCCCCTCATAAAATTTCAGTTTTATTTAAGTTTATTTGAGTAACTCTTGTTTCGTTGCAATAATGGAAATATTTAGATAATTATAACGTATATTTTATTGATAGAGTAAATTATACCGTAGACATTCACAATGGATTAAACTGTTGATTAGTTGTTCCATACTAAGAGAAAACTTATATCTTTACGTTTTATTGAGTGATTTGTTCTAAAAAAAAAAAGGTAAAATAACAATACTAACAACAAAAAAAAAGTAATAACATATTAAAGTAACAAAAAATCAGAGGTAAAAAATACCAATATTGCACTTTGTAAGAAGATATAAGAAATACTTTTTTATGATTACGAAAAAAAAAGTATATATATCTATATATATCAGTTTAATATATTTGAGAAATCTGAGTAGGGTTACAAGTATGAAAGACTGGTAAAGAATTTTCTATATTTGTATATATAAAATGCTTAAATCTAATTTTCTTTCGCTTTTTCATACAAACTCTTTCCGCATGACCAAATACTCTCATGATATTTATTTTTTTTATTGTGCGTTACTTTAGCCTTAAAAGTATATGTATATATTCAAAACGAATATCCAATAATTCATTTTTTAAAAACATATTTTCTAATAAAAGAAAAAGATTTATTACTTTTAATGTAAACCCTACAACAATTATTACTTAGCAGATTAAAAAACACGAAAGAATTATTGATTTTTTTTTACAAATTAAATAAAAAATGAACTATTGTTTTTTTTATAAAAAAAACGTACGTACTAATGTCAATTTTATACATATATTGGTTACTAATAAGGGTTAATCAGTAATTAAAGATACGTGACTTGAAAAATAATTTTGTTCCATGAAAATGAAACTAACAATACTTTTTAACGTAATTCCTCGCAGTATTTAGCCACGGATCCAATCTTTCTGTAAATTTTCTTGTTCGAGAAAATTGTTCACCTTAGTATTTGAGTCATTCTTGTATCGCACTCTTGATCTGCTTCTTTTTTTTTTTTTGCCGAACTTCGTGTCACATAAAAACTCTGAGAAAACCAAAGAAACAAAGACTTTAATGATGAAAGATCAGGATTGTAAAATGGACTGTAGCACCTCTCGACCCGACTTTAGAATAACTTCCCGTGTCTTTTAAGCGATATTAGAGTTAGAGTTATTACGTAGAATAATTACACCTTTAGAGGGAGAGCTAAGAAATTTCCTTTTTATTGAGAGTTTTACTTTATTTTCTAGCGTGTTACACTAATACTCTCTCATTCGTTTACTGTACATTTTACTTCTAAATAATTGCAATAAATTGGGTCTTTATAGTCTCAAAATTGTTAGCATCACTTACCACGTAAATTTTAAATTTCTTCCTAGCGAACGAATTGGAATATTTCTATTCCATATTCTGATCTTTAGATTCCGCCTTAAAATGATGAACCTAAGTTTCTTTTACAAACTTTACAAGTAATTTTTAAATCTAAAAATTATCTTCGGCTACATGTGTGCGTGTGTGTTTGTGTGTGTATTTACACAATAAATTACTTTATCTTTTTTTACTGATTATTAAGGTTTTTTTCACCAAGGAATACAACAGCTGCCTTGATTAACTAAAAAAAAATTAGAAATAAAGGTTATTTTATGTGTAATTTTATAAAAAATTACTCTCTTGCAATTAAAAGTCAAAGATATGAAGAACTGTCATAAAAATAGTGAAATTATGTCAAACAGAAATGTTATGCGGTTACAATTACATCATACTTAAAAATGTTGAGTTTGCGATACAAAATTCCTAATATTTTGAGAAAACTTCACAAGATCGAATTTGATCGCAGTATTTGTTCAATAACATATCTTCTGTAGTTTGCAACATGCCAAATGTGATATTTTTTCGTGGTATATATTGACAATAATAATTGAATCCAGATAATCTTCTTCTAATCATTTTCCTTTACGTGAGGCCCTACAGAAATCGAAAATATTTCACTTCAAATGTCAAACTGTAAAAAAATTAATGAACTTGTTCAAATTAATTATTCATTAATTAGAAATTTTTCTTGAAATTAACATTTTTGAAATCTAACACTGAAAATAATTTCTTAAAAAAATCGCATCTTCAACAGCAGAAATTATCGCTTTAAATCTCGTCTAGCCAATGAGAAATAGGAACTAAGTCTAAAAGGCGTGGCAAAGTTTTGAATTCCCTGTTCAAAACTAACCCTGATGTGACCTGATAAAGACAGTAGTTAGTTAATGTTTACTGTATAAAACTTTGAGACACATAAAAAATAGTTTTTAAGTTACCCGCACATAATCTCTCTTGTTATTAAATTACATAATTAATTTTTTTTAAATTATTGTTTATGGATTCATTGAATGATAAAAAATAATTTCATAACCTATAAATTATCGTGACCATATTTCTTCTTTCAGTTTTTCTGCCTCTTGTTAACTAGTTCATACAACTTTTAGAGATTAGCTGCAACTTTTATTAAATAATCTTACCAAAAAGTGACTTACCATCTGTAAAATTGAGCTTTTCTCCTTTTAATCCATATATCGTTCCATCTAGTCTTTTTCAGATGTTGTCCAATCACTATAAGATGTAGTTAATTTACAAAATTACATACATTACAGTGTTTATTACTAAAGTAATGCTAATAGTGCTGCACGTATAATCCTTATAAATGGCGAGTGTTTCTGCTGGTACACTTCTAAATAACTTTTGCTTCTGAATAAGACGGACAAATATTTTCTTTTTAATCCTTTTAAGCAGTTACAAAGTTTTGACCTTATTATTATTATTATTACTGTATTTTACTAAATACCTTTCTGGTTAATATAGAACTATCTGAAAAATAACTTTTAGCCAAGTATGACCTCATTTCTATCAAGAATCATCCAAAGTTACAACCAAATCATTGTTTTTGTTATTTTAAAGGCTTCTACATAAAATTTTGGTAATCCTCTTTCGAATAAAATCTAAAAGTGGTCAATGATCGTTGACATAAACAACGAGAACCCAAAAACATAAAAGATGTAAAAGAAATATTATTTAAAGACATTTAACATATAAAGAAAGTATAAAAAAAAGACTTATAAAGACCATTTTAAAGAGAAATTTTTTAATAACTTTTAAGATTAAAAAAATATTACAGGGGTTTTTTTTTTTTGTTTCCTTAGTGAAAATAAAATATTTCTTACGTAGTAACTATTTCAACGAATTCTCATCAATATTTTGGTATAAAATATTTTATTTATTATTTTTTAATTTAAACTAAAAAATGATTTTACTTTTAAAGCAAATAAATCGTCTGGTTGCTTTTATACAGATTTGATTACCAGATCGTGGATACCAGTGTCCTTTGATGGTTGGGATTGAATTGAACACACATCTCAGGAATGGTCGGCCTGAGTCAGTTTAATACTACACATTTACCTGTACATTTAAATTTATAAATGTAATATATATTATTAATTATATTATAATATATGATATTATGGATTTTATATATATATATATAAGTATATTTACTTCTGTATTTCTTTAATAATTTTTTGTGTTTGAGAAATTATATACGTACTAAACATTTAATTATTTTTACGCTTTCTGAATATCCATACGTAGTATAAATTCAAAGCAAAAATTCTATTGTTTGTTTCATAACTATATATAATATGTGAAAAAATTATACAACATAATTCCCTTAAACATACACATAGCAGTGAAGCTTTTATATTCAATTCACTAGAAACTAAGAGATGATTCCTTTAGGTATTCAGAAATTCGAGAAATTATTTTTTTTCTCCCGTGGAAGAGACGGTAAGGTTGATGCCAATTTCCCGTAACTTGTTTGCGACGTTCTTCTCAATTTGCCATAGCAGGGATTTTGTCATAACGGAGGGTGTAAACAGAATTGAGCTCAACTCGAATTACTAGCGGGTGACGAGTTGGAACACCAGAAACAGTCTCGGCTCAAATCTCCTTTTCAGGTTTGCCAACTGTCTCTTTTCTAAGAGCCAATTCTTATAATAAAACGAGACATCTTATCTTAAATTTCTTTTTATGTATAAAATTCATAAAACGTCTCTATAAGATAAAAATCTGATGTAACATTGTTGTCTCACAAAACCATATATAAAAAATATATACAGCTACAAGAATTAAAATAAATTACCTTAAATTCTTAATAAATTAAAAATTGATTTTTCTTACTTTATATTATATTTCTGAAAAGTTAAGTTGACATATTATATAAAATTTCTGAGCTATGAGAAATAAATAAACAATTTGAGGAAATTTTTATTAGCTTAATTTGACAAACATAAGATTGCCTGGTAAATTATACCTGTACATATGTTTCTAATTCGAATTTTGGGATTTTGGGTAAACTTCAGATCTTATGTCTCAGAAACATTCTTTTTGTTATTATCTACAGAAAAAAAAGTCGCTCTGTAATAAAATTTTTCCAGAGGGAACATAGAAAATAGTATTGAGACCACTTTTTTCCTCTAACACCGTTTTTCTTCACTTAATGTTACAATGATATCATTAAATTCAAATTCATTGGTTCCAAATACATTCCATACAAATGACTAAATATTTTTGGTTCTGTTCTATTATACAGATGCTTTTTAAATAAACAGATGCTTTTTTTTCTAATAAATTACATAACTATTGAGTTGATATTTGTTAAATAAGAGGAAAAATAAATATTAAATATAAAAAAATTATTAAGGAATATTTCACACTTTGGAAGGCTCAATTGAAAATTATTTTGAGCGCATATTTATGTACACGTTGAACGAGATGCAGAATATTTATTAAAGATTTTTAAAGTATTTTAATTAAAAAATTTATCATCAGAGTAATATTGTTTTTGTAAAATAAAATCTCTTAACTATATTGTAAAGAAACTGGTGAGAAGAACTTTTTGGATGGGAAATTTTCTAAAAATGACAATGGAAGTATCATAAGGTTCTTTCTCGTAAATCGAAGTATTGTATTGACCTAAGAGAAAATAGTTCCATTATTTGGTTTGGTTAGAGGTCAGTATTTTTATTTTTTTAAGAATAAGTGACACGATTCTTTTTACCAAAATTGCCTATTCATATTTATAAATATGCAATTTTATATTTATTAAAACAAGGAAAAGTTAACATGTTTAATTTTGTAAATATTGGTCTATATGAATCATAATTACGGATGCTAAATAATGATTGGACAGCCAATTTTTTTAACCCATTCTGAATTTTTAAGCTAGTTCAAAAGACGACATTATTTGTATGGGACTCTATACAGCCGTAATAAATATATAACATTAATATCAAACTTAGAGTTTTATTAAGAAGCTTCAAAGTATAACAGTACGGTTTGATTTTGTTGCAAATTAAATCGACTTGATGAAATCAAGAAAACTTATCATATAATACATCGCTTTATGAGCAACTGAAATACTGTCCTTATAATTAATGATAATTTTATTCACCGATCAGCATCACAATGCAATGCACCTGGTTTATCCATATTTAAAAATACAAGATTAATAATAAATCTTTATTACAATACAGTACTACAGTAAACTCCTATTCTAATCAGTCAAGTTGAAATTGAAAGGATATTAGCATTGATGAAACCAGGTTTTTTATGAGTAAAGCTAAAATAATGTTTGTAATTATACGTAAATGACTGTTTATTTTTTTATTTCTTGTTTTATTATTTATATTTTACTTTTTTTATTTTTGTAATCATTTTTATTTTTCGTTTTTCTTTCACATCCATAAATGATGATTGTTTTATATTCGAATTTTGGGCAATTAAAATAGACAAAAAATAAGTTAAAAATTCGACTTATATGACATTTCCGGTGAGAAGTTGTGACTGCCCAGATAATCGTTTAGATGGAGTTTACATCCCGAGAGCTGATTGTATATGGTATTTAGTTATTCATCTAGATCATCATCTAACATGGAAAATTCATATTAAAGAAAAAAGGAAGCAACTAGATATGAAATTTAAGTAGTTGTACTGGTTAATAGGGAGAAAATTACAATTGTCCGTATCTAATAAGCAAAGTGATCCTAAAACCGATTTGGAAGTAAAAAATCCAACTTTTGGGTACGACAAGTACCAGCAATAAAGAGACTATTAAACGCTTTCGGAATAAATTTGCAAGCTTCATTACACAAGCGCCTTGGTTCGTTCAGAAGACCGAAATCGATGTGTAATTAGAATTACCGTATGTTCAGGAAGAAATCTATCGATTCAGGTATAAGATAAAACTTAATGACCACCTGAACCATCTGTCTGTTAACTCTTGGATAATGACGAAGATGTTAGCTGGTTAAGATGGCTACAGGTATTAGACCTAGGAACATAATAGTGATACTTGTGACGAGGCTTCTATTCTTGAGTTGTGTTATATCATCTAAATATATATATGTTTATGTTTCTTGATTTTATGTTTCTTTTGCTTTCACCTCGCAGTATTATTAATTCTATTACCTATTTGTATAAAATTTATCACTGCATATGTCCTACCTTTGATTTACTATTGATGTTTTTCAGAATGTAAGGAGTTTAATTAAGGTGTTTCAAGGATCCTCTTTTCACTTACTTATTGTGATGAAATTTATTTCTGGTTTCTACCTACGAAACCGAATATAAATATAATTTTTAAAAAACTTTAAAGACATTTAACAGTTTTCTAGAGTTTACCTTTTTCTTATTTGAATAATTATTTTAATTTTTCTTCATGTTGTGACTATAACAAAAATTTACCATTACTTTAATATTAATATATACAATAGTATTCATTGTACTTATGTGTTTTTATATTTATGAGTGTATATACATTTTATGAGTGTGTGTAGACATAAACACATAGACTACACAGACGTGTGGTAATAAGATGCAAGCAAAATTTGCTATTAATATTATCAGTAATTAACTCTGAATTAAAATTATTGACATTTTCAATTACAAAAAATTTGGTGTGTGTGTGTGTGTGT
>JAAAKQ030149599.1:0-12993 GCA_010016005.3 Zanna intricata
CCAGATTAAATTTTATGCAACAGATTAAGGAGGACATTGGATGTAATTCATATGAAGAATTAAAAAGGAAAGCTAACTAGAGACTCGTATGGAGAACTGCTGCCAACCAATCTTAGGATTGATGACCAAACAAGAAGATGATCTATTATCGTAAATTTACTGAATGGCACAGTAAGGCTAAAATTTTCTACATTCTAATCCCCGTAGGGGAAGACACCCACCTTGTGACGTTCCGGTCGCCACACCACACCTCCTGTTCCTAGCCTTGAAGGCTTTACCGGGAGTCGTCTTATTGACCTCAAACTGATTACATATTTCAGTCACTAGACTGGCTTCATTTTGGATGCCACCGATGAAAGTGCCTCGGTAGTTATTTACATCAGTGATTATTTAACTCAGCCTTTGCCTTTGCTGTAGGCTTCTTTTGCATATCTCAATCTGTCCTACTCGTTGCCCTTTGAACTAGCTAACCGAGTTCGCGGAAGCTCGAACCCCGCGCCTAGTTCTCTAATTTATACAAGCTACTCGTGACTGTAATTGTCTCTTTGTCATCGGTAATTAATTATTTAATTTAGCATACCAATTAAGAAATGTTGCTTGCAACAACGGTAATTTAGACCTAGTTTCCTTATAGGTCGGAATCGACTAATTATTCAACTTATGTATAATTAGTCAAATAAACCCATCAAATCACTTGCCGCGTGACATTTACTTGATCACATATGCCCTCTTTGGACCTACGCCCACGGCTGCATGGACTATCATGCTCCGGCAGTGCAGCTCTGTCTTGCCGACAACGGTTACAAACCTAAACTGCTCTCGTCTGGATGGCGCTACACGGGCAGTGCAGACACCATCCAGCCGACAACAATATTTTCGTTCTCAATAAAGTTAGACTACTCTAACCGTGGCTCGACGCCAATACGCCTACTTCTGGTCAATCAAACTGCCCCGGCGGTCCCTAGCCACCCGAGATTCTATTCTATATCCCCTCAGTCGATCTGCACAGGGCAAGAAAACGGAGGAAGCCAGTCAAAATTGTCCATTCACTACAGATCTTCCAATTGACCCGCAGATCTAGAAAGGAGTTTACTCTCTCAAGTACCCTAACAACTCTGGTACGTTCAGTCTCGTATCTAGAATAAACATAAAGGACATGGTCTACAGTGTCATCGACTCTACACTCCGGGCATAGTCCGGAGTCAACCAATCTAAAACTAAACAAGTTATGCCTAAAGACACCATGTCCTGACAAATTGTGTCGTGTACCGACTGGGGGAAACCCACCTAAGCGCTTTCAAATCTGGTACATTGGGGACGATACCATGTGTGTATTGACCATTAGAAGAATCGATCCAACTAAGTTGCCAAGAGTCAAAACCTTGGTCTTCTATCTCTCGCATACGCCCTGGGGTAAGAAGGCCTTCCTTCTTTGAGGTATACGACTATGTTCCGCAGCCAGGATGTCAATAGATTTAGTGCCGGCGATCACAGAGACTGCCTCTCGCGAGACAGTTCTATAACTTCCGATAACAGCTAACAGAAGGAGACGCTGGGCTCGCAATAAAATATCCCTATAACCTTGGAATCGCATACGATGAGCCCAGACGGGCGCAGCGTACAACATTATAGCCTCACAGATATATTTGTAAAGTATACACATGGTACGAAAATTCAACTCCCAATCGGGATAGATGACTCTATAAAATTTTTTTACAGAGCTGTACCAGAGCTTTTACAGAGCTCAGCTTTACAGAGTTTGCTGAGAATGACCTCATGAAGAAGCCAGAGAAATTATTTCGTTACATGAAATCAATGATAAATCAATGATTCTGGTGAAGTTCATCCGCTTAGAGTTGATAATCCGACAATTGTTAACGTGATCATAAAATTTTATTATTAGGATCATAATCCTATATCATAATTATTTTGTTCATAATTTGATCATTAAATTTTATTATTATGGGAAGAATTCGCTACGCATTTTCAATCTGTTTACAAACCTTGTGTAGGGACGTTTGGAAAATTCATTTTATTGATGATGTTATGGTCGACGTTCCGTTTATAACTATTGAGGAGATCGATTTTTCTATCAAGTCTCTGCATTCTCGTTCTGCGGCTGTTATTGAGAGAGTGACACTTTTTATCATTACAGAGGCATCTCTAATCTTGTTGCTCCAGATTTGTCTTGGATTTATGATTTTGGTCTGCAGTCCGGAAATTTTCTGTCCAGTAGGACAGAAGAATTAGTTGGGCTGAAAAATTGGTTAGGGTTTCTGTTTCTTACCTATTCGGCTCCGGACATGCATACGCATATCCTTCACCCTGTGCCCCAAGTCAATCCTTGAGGGTCCCATATGCCATCCTCGGGTTAGCCACAACTCCCTCACTCGTGAATGTGGGTGAGCCAAAGCACCCTAGGCATATGGGCTGCCTCCTAATCCTATACGACGCCACTTTTCGGCTTTTTCTTTTTTTTCCCTTCCTTAATCAACCAGTAAATTTACGGTCGCTCTCCATGTCTCTTATTCTACGTGAGAACTCAAAAACTCCGAAAACCATACTGCAGGTCACTTAACCCTCCTTTGCTATCGACCTCCTCCAGCAGTCTCTCCACAATTAACCTTTAAAATTTTGCTCAAACAACTGAGAAGGCATAGTAGTCGGTACGTATCGGATTCCCACCATGCCCACTCCCTTCCTCAGCATAACCACTTTAGCCTTCTTCCATTCCTCCGGCAAATAGCCCTCAAACAGGATTCTATTGAACGCCGTCCGAATCTGGCACGGCACCACCTCAGCCGAGGGAACCAACCACAGCATTATTTGGTAAGCCGTTCAGGCTCGAATGATTCTTTCTGGATAGCCTCCTTCGAATCTTCGACACTTCCTCACACTCCTTTTCAGAGGCCTTCATGCTGACTTGCAGGGATTCTTTGACACCCTTCTTCGTTGACAATATTTCACCAAAGTCACTACTACTAGCCCCCTGCTTCATCTTCTTTAATAAGTCGGCGTAAGAGGTGCCTTCAGTCGTAAGCACGATCATACCGTAACCCTCAATACCATCCTGCTGTACTCTCTTTACTCCTCTTAATGACTCCTTTGTCTCCTCAACGTACACTTGGTAAATCTTTTTCACCCTTTTACGCCAGTATTCCAGCAATTTTTCACAAATCGTACCATTCTTATTCGCAGCCATGTCGAATTTAACAGCCGCATTAACCTCATTCAATTTCTTCAACGCCCTATAAACATCCTTCATCACGACCTTCTGGCCTTCCTTTGAATTCACCACAACAATGAAAACTCTTGACCCTTTCTCTCCCGATCAAATGCCCGAGGAACACCGTTGCTTTCTCACACTCAGACACAAGCTGTACTCTCTTAAGCTTGCCTTGTTTCAGTAAGCTCAAACATCATCTAAGCCTATTAAGGGAGCACCTTCATTTCAAACTGCTGCTTATTTTTTTTATCCTCCAGCCCTGGGTCAGATCTACAATTAAGTATTGCTCAATCCAGGGGAGTGTCTCTGCCTCTAGTGGGGCCTCCCCACCCGCCTGATGTAAATCCGGTACGGTAGCTCAGCCCCACCGGGTCTGGATCGTTTTTGTACCTTAGTCTCTAACCGCCAAGGTCGGGGGAGTCGGATCCGGCTATGCCATCCCTAACTCTCGCCCCCAGTGGCCGGGTCTCGGTCTTATCTTTTTTACTTTTGCCAATGAAAACGGGGAGCACCTGAAGGCGCAAAGAACTATGGTTGCAAATTCATTGAATTTTGACCAATTGACTTGAAACTGCCAAATGATTCTAACAGGTCGTCGGGCGGTCAATCTATTAAGCAAGCTCTTCGTCTATTTTCAGTCCACTCTGTACATTCAAATAACGTGTGTTCAGCGGAATCAGGTTGTTGACAAAATATACAGTCCGCTGTGTATCTTCTTCCTAACTTGTGTAAATAATTCTTGAAATCACCGAAGCCGCTCATCATCTGAATTATATAATCAGGTCTATCTCTGTGAGGTCTATCACATTAATCGTCTAGATTTCTGATTAATTTCTTAGTCCAAATTGCCTTGGTGTCTGTGGGCCATCTTGTCCTTTAAGTCCGTCATACTAATGAACGGGCTTCATTTTTGTCCTTGCAAAATCATCATTTTTGTCCTTGCGTTCTATGGCCAATAAATCATTGGTAGGGACACCACTAATTACGCAAGTTGCTTCATAGGAAATGGTGGGGTAAGCCGAAGCAACTACTAGAAGAGATCGTCTGTGCACAGAAATTAACCTTTGCAGATTTCGTTTCGTGTTTAATGCTGTGCACCAGACTGGTGCCACATGTAGTAAAATTAATATTCCAGTCATTATCAATCGCCTTTTAGATACCCTAGGGGCTACATGATTGGACATAAAAGGATCCAATGTTTTTAGGATCTTGTCAGCTTTTCCACTGACCGTGTTGATATGCACCGAGAAACGAAGAGCCCGGTCCATTGTGACGCCAAGATATTTCACTGTGTCAAATAAATGTAGGCGGTGGTTACTTATCTTTAGATTCAGTGGAGCTATTACCCGTCGTCCGGTAAGCGTGATATATTCACACTTACCGAGCGCGAGTTCCGGGCCTTGTTCCAACATACAGCCCTAAATTATTCGGAGCGCTTCGTCGCCGCGTGACTGTATTTCAAATTCATTTTTTCTTTGAACCAATATTGCTAAGTAGTCAGCGTAGGTTATATTTTCAACCCCTTCAGGCAATCTCAGTCTCAATACTCCGTCGTATACAATAAGCCATAATAATGTGCTCAGGACAGAGCCATGCGGGACGCCGCAATGAGCCTGAAGATTGACTTTGCCATCTTGCGTATCAGCTATGAGTCTTCTGCCTAATAGGAATTCTCTAATCTGGCTTCGGAAGTAAGCATTAATTCCTTTTTCTGTAAGTTCTGACATAATTGCCTCCCATGAGACAGTACCAAAGGCGTTTTTTACGTCAAGCAGTATAAGTAGCGGCAGCTCTCTTGTACGCCCTGTCTGACCCCTTCTGCCCAGGATACGACCTTTGTTATCGCTTGTATAGTTGATCTACCTTGTCTGAATCCGAATTGATTCGAGTGGATATCTGTACCAGTTTTCAGTTCGTTCATGACTCTACTATTGACGACATTTACTATTGACCATGGAGTAAACTTCATCAGGCCCTTTAACACTGTCGCAAGGACACCATCTGGTCCAGGACTTCTCTTGTCAGCTAATTTGGTAATTGTTTGAGAAACTTCAACCAACGTGTACCTTCTTTGGTCTGCAATTATCGGGTCTATCACTCTCCCATGCAGGAGACATTGGTTTGTTTGGCTTCTATCCCACCACCACCCCATTCAGTCGCCCTAAAGCAGAAGAGCAAATGTCCGTGCCTCAAACGGCTTCTGTACCTAAATCAGTTAAGGGACCAAAACTAATTTTTCCTGGAGCTAACCTAATCAGCGTGGACGGACAAGCGTGGCGCACAACACCACTCGCTTACGTGTCCCACTGTCTACTTGTCATATATTAAACTAAATTGGATAGCCTTACCCCGTCTATATATAATTATATGACTTTGTCAATATATATATATATATATAAAACAGAAATTATTCAATAAAATTAAAAGACAGCAATTCGCTGCCACGCCTAGGACGCTGTATGCCAGCAAGTACCTGTCCACCATTTCTACAGCGCTTGGAGCCATAATGACTGATGGCCAGCCAATTCCCAAAATCAGCCTTCCACAGCAGTGCGGTCAGAATCCTCCTTTAATAAATAACTGATGCCGGTTGAACATTGCAACTGCATCAAGGAGCCACCACACGGTTCGGCAATGTGGCTCTCGCCACATCGACTCACCACTTATGAGTGGCCAATTTTCCCCTTGACCTCTAAGCTCGACGGTGGCCTGAGGCTCTGGTCTCCCCAAGAGCGGGGTAGTCGAACATCATATGTTTATTAGACTGGACGTACACCTTATCAGTTGCCAGGCGAAACCTAAACAAATATTGGTTCAAATTAATATGGTTGGTGAGCGCTTGGGCTTCCGTAGCCCTTAAAAATGAACTAGGGGCATACCATCCTCCCAAGTCCTGTATAAATCTATACAAGGGCCTTCCCTTAGTCGTAGTGTTCCATTCTCACTGCCATGCTTCCATCGCGAGACCGTAAAGACTCCTCCTGAGGCAGGAAATGGGCAACTGTACGAAATTTTGATCCGGTGCATTGCAATCACCGTTCAGCTATGGTCGTGAATTACTACGAAGTAACAGGAGATAGTCGCTATAAGCCGTATCATGCACGATCATCGCCCGCGCTTTGTCTAGCGACCTGCAATGTGCCCCACCAACACGACATCAAAGTCTTTCATCGCGGCACAGACGGCGCACTTCGCAGGCGCTGTCTTGTTTGGACAGTTAGCTGACTTATGCCCTGTAAGGGCGCAATGATCACATATTTCCGTCTGCGCTTTGCAGCGGAGAGAGGTGTGCCCAAAGCTCTGACACTTGAAGCAACGGGATAGTTTGTATGATCGACGACCGTTACTGTAAATCAAACTCAGATAGGTATTACATGTCTTCCTTTATACGGTATTACGGATATCCTTTATACAACTTGCTCTATAAGCTTTTATTTTCAGAAGTATGTCCTAAATTAGCACCGTAATAATAGTTCTCTAGGTTGTAATAGAAAAATATGCATTACATAAAGGAAAAGGCGAGGGAATGTGGTAAAATCGACCCGAATGTACTCAAAAACCTTTACCGAATAAATAATTTGACAAAACTTCTTCACATTTCAAATCGTGCGTTATTATACTATTTAATAAACCCTTCTGTTCATAAAGCGAAATAATTCGTCAAAAATGCCAGATGAAATCTAATAGCAAAGATCTGCGTAAACTATTCTGTTATTACGCTATGAGTAACCTACGATTGCTGTAAATGTATGTAGATTTATTGACGTATGCGTAGAAAATAATATTTACAAAGTTTTTTCCTTTGATTCCGACAAAATTTGTCCGCAAATAAAGAAACGGATATGTATACCTAAGATTGTTTGGTAGTATTTTGACGCAGAACTCGGATTCTCTAAAAGTTCGAAATACGCATACTTTTAATATATGTGTTTTACAATATATGTTTTTCTCACAGATTAATGTTTTTAAAAAAATAATATGTTTTTAAAATTTTTTTTTAGAGATATGGAAAGACAGTGAAAATGATACATCTGTAATAATAAAATCGACAAAAAATATGTATACGTCACTTTGATAACTATTTTTAAACTGTGAATTAGAAAAAAATTTTTTAGCAAGAGGTAGGTTGAGCTTCGTTCAATTTCGTACCGAATTTTACGAACAATCAGAAACTTTTAGTTTAATAAAACATATATATTTAATTAAAATCTTTCAAACGATTTAATAAATAATTCTGACTTTTTACTTTCGATCAGGACAGAAAATATTAAGTTAGGATTGTAAATTGACAAATTGTAGAAAACCAGCCGCTGATACAAAAAGTTAGATTAGGTTTAGATTCCGAGTACAAACAAATGGAGCGGAAAAAATAGATACAGACTGTCTTATGTAAAACCCACATTTTGACTCAAAGCCTCAAACAAGGTTTTCAAAATTCCAATTATTTTCATATACAAAAACAATCGTTAACGAAAAACTAAAGAATTCAATATTTTATCTAATGAGTTTTTCTGTCTTAGACGTCGGTCGATATAGATATAAATCTTCATGGAACTGTAAAACAATACTATTTACCATTTTTTACTCTTCGTTTGTCCGGAAGGAAAATAAAAAATTACCAAAATTTTCTTTAATTTCGATTTAGCTGCATTTAGATATGGTTAACATCTTATTGATAAACCTCATGTGCGTGATTGTTAGGATGTTACTGTATAAAATTTAAATAATCACTAATTTCGTCCACAAAAATTTAATAAGAACTATTTTTCAACTCTAATAAAAGTCGCACCTTCGATAAACATCATGATCAAAATTCAATAATCCTGGTTTTAAGGAAATACTCGATCATTTACAAAAATCAGAAATTAACAACATAAGCAGATTTTTATGAAAGACATCAAACTTCAAATCTAAATAAATATTACTTTTTTACAAGTATACAATGAAAAACTTCTAATATCATGTATGTCTTAAAAAGGGAAGATATTCCCTGCGTTCACTGATGCTTTATCCCATAAACCGGATTACCGAATGACCAGAAAACGACGGATGCATCATCCATTATTATAAAGTATTTGATTGGAAACAGTTCTCAGGTAAGTCCACAGCCAAATGTTCTTTACCAGATCAGATCATGAAGGCACAAGTTCTAAATTCTCAATAGGCACCTACCATAGCATTTAGTTTTTCTTCGAATCTAAAGTATAAAAGAAAAATTATTAAGAGTAAGGAAAACAGATGTGTCATGAAAGGATTTAATTAAAGAATTTAATTAACAAATGAAACAAACGGTGAGGATAATTTCAAGGTCTTCTCCAAACCGAGCTGTTTACCTCGCTTTAACTCCATCGACAGATCGGTGTAATTTACTCAGACGGGAGTATACATTATGAATAAATGGACTGTGTTTTGGCCGAGTTAAAAATATGATTCTCCTCCTGAAATTAAAGAGAATCGATTCTCAGATGCTCAGATTTCTTGAAGGAACACCATTGCTTTTCCACAGAATGTACGGGAAAGTATCCCTTTGAAATATAAAAACTTCAACCTCACACTCAATTTATTTCCAGATTTAAAAAAAAATTATTGTTAATATATTCGTAATTTTAATTTTAATAAATTAAGAAGCATTCGAAAAAATACTAGACCCTGCTATCTCCAAGGCGTGTAGACAAAAAAAAAAAAACAAGGAAAGAATATGAGATATATATTGTGAAATGAAATAACAGATTTTATTCTATCCTAAATCGAAGAGAAATAAATATATTTGATACTTCATTATTCATTTAAAATGTGTCACAATTTTGCTACTTTTCTCAAAGATTATAGTGCTGGTTACACGACATGAATCATTCTTTAAGTGGGCTTCTTTACACCGATTCTATTTCTTACATAGAAGTTAAGTATTTACCATTTGAACTGAGGAGATGAGATGAGAAGAGAATTTCTAAGCAAAGGTAACTAAAAGTAAATTAATTAATGAGGTCTGCCTTTCGGAGTCGTAGCAGATATCAGAACGGAAGAATCGACAGTGCGATATTTGACTAGTAACCAAAGGAGACCGCTGTTGCTTTTTCGATTCTTTCATTCCAACCAAGCAGGAACAAAAGAAGGGGTGGAAACCACTCCTTTCGCAGCTCGACTGGGAAATAGGAAGAAGGAACAAAGAGTGAGAACATTTCATGTTAGTCATTCTCTTACACTGTCGGTTATTAACGATTGATCTTGTACCAAACCTTCAGTTGATAAAAACGAATCGTGTGTAATTGTTCAAACTCTCCACAAGAACGTCTTTTCACTTCGCACGTTCAGCAGGTTTTTTTTTATCGAATACCAGTGATTTAACGATTAAATAAATTGAAGCCGTGACTGAAATTACTTATTATTTTTAACCATACTATTCGTCTCTCTATTGACTTTTAAGACCTTTTTTTATTGAATCAAATAATTCTTATGTAAATAAATAGAACCGTAAAAAGAAATATCAGCTATGTATGGAGTATATAATAAAGATGGAGGCTAGTAAAAAAAAAAAAAAAAAAAAAAAAAAAAAACAGGAGTTTTTATTATCGGTGTATACGTGTATTACTTATTGCAGGTGTACGTTTCAAGATTTATAAAGTCATGTAGCCGCAACTTCCGAATTTCCTGGTTGTGCTCAGTGTCCGGGGACAAATCTACATAGAAAGCAAAATGTTTCTGTTTAAGTTGTTACAAAAGTCCAGTCTACTTTCTGAACCGAGTATTTATTATTTTATTAAATGGTCTACATTTTTTTTAAAACAAATCAATACTGAAATAAATCGCTTAAAAAATTATTTAAAATACTATCTATAATTACTGCTGAAGTTTTTTTAATGCGTTGTAAACTTCTAAATTTTCAAAGTTGAAAACTCTTGGTTTGGCGTACTCTAAAAACGTTTAAATTGTTTTTGAAGAACAGATCCCAACAATCGATGTTTGTTAACAGCTAAAATCGTTAACAGTTATAAGCTATCTGACTTGTGACACCAATAATTCTCAAAAAAATGTTAATCATTTGCCTATCCCGAAACTACAAGCATTCCACGCTTTTTTTCGTGTATAAAACCGAGAGAAAGTGATTTTGACCGATCCAGGTTGTAAATTTCAGCTAATATTAATGTTTTTAATTTTTATTAAATCCACACCAAACTGTATCCATGAGCAATTCAGGAATATCTAAACGGTAAACACAGCGATAGTGCCGCCAAGGTGGCTGAGCGCCTTGGGAGTCCTTGCGAGCTTGTGGGGGTCACCATGGTGCGATGAGGCCGTGGAAACTCCGCGCCCTGTTCCTGATGACGTCCCTCTCTCTTGGACCCACGACATTTGGCCGCTAAGGGTAAGTGTGTGTGCATGTGTGAGTGTATGTTTGACACGGCACGGGTGTGCCGTATCGGTGAGTTGCCTTGGCTTTCTGACGTTTTATTGCGTTGTGTGAGCTGTTGGTATGTTTCTGTGTGTGGGTGTAATGAAGAGTGCAGGTGTGCGTTTTCTTATCTTGCTAAGTGTGTTTTGTTGGTCTGCATATGGTGATCGAATGCTTGTGTTTGTGTTTTTGGTTTGGTAATGCTTGTGGAGTACGATTGTGAATGTGGGCGTTTCCCCCTTTCTGAAGTATTCTAAAATATCACTAAAACGAACATGTAGTCATTTTGATGCCACAAGTTGCATTGAATGAAAGCGAACGAATGTATCTGTCTATTTCAATCTCTAAGAGAAAAGCGATTTGAAAATTACTGAAGAAGATATAAAATCACTGCTACGCGAATGTAGTGTCATTCAAAATACTTTCTATAAGTCGATGTCACTAGTGTAGTATTTGTTTGTGCAAGTGATAGATTACAAGTACACGTTAAAAAAACTTTCTGCTGATGAATTGACGAACAATTATCGGATCCTATTTGTTTTTTTCTTCATACGAAATTCAAGTTTAACTGGTAGAAAGTCGGATTAAAATACTTACGTGGCTGCATTAGCGACCGCTTATATTCAAGGACGGTAGGGTCATTGCCCGCTCAAAAACTTTCTTCGCTTACATGTAATATTTAACGTTGTCGGTCCGGCAGACACGTTCCATTATCTTGTTTATTCTTCGCATGCTCGTTAACGAGAAATAAATGTTATATACCTAATAAGCCAGTAGAGAAGAATTATTCTTTTACGCATCTAATCGTGTAAATTATCCACTTTCTATGCACTATTTATTTTCATTTAAAGGAACTCAATCTTAATCAATTAATTATTTATCGCCTTAAAATTACTTGCCGTAACGCAAAAAGGATCAACTTATGCCAAAGCATGCAGTATTATATAATAAACGAAAGTAATTCGCATAAACCAGGCTCTTTATATGAACAGACGATCCCGTTTTTATCGATGAAAAATTACCGCAAACCTTTTTAGAGTTACAATAAGCCTTAAGGGATCAGTAACTAATTGGAACTGGTCTTGTTAATAGCGCACCGCAAAAGATGACAATATGAAATTTTTAATTATTCCGTAACTGTGCATGCTAAAGTTTCAGAAAATGAATATCAGTGAACACCACCTCTTTTTTTACAAGTTAGTATATATATACATAAAACAAAAAAGAAGAAACGGATATACTTCACGAGGATATCAAAATAAGTAAAAAATTTTATATAAACATGAATTAGAAAACGCTTTGTTTTCCATTTTGGTGGCTGAAAGATTTTCTACAAATTAGTGCTTAAATGTACGGTAAGATGATACGATACTATTTTTCTGCTGCTTAAATTTACAAAAATACAATTTTTTAATATTGAAATTTTACTGAAAATTAAAAAAAAAAAAGAATGAACCGATTATGAAAACTAACTTAAATGTTATTAATGATATAGGACAAAACTTGTGTTAATTCTATTTAGTTTCATAAGGAGGATGTTGGATTACCAATCCGGTTTGTCCTAGGTTTTTCTGATGCTAAAAGATAGCTGTCTGCCTGTGTACATGTTAAGAAATTTTCTGATGAGAGAAATTCTAATGTGAAGTAAAGTTTGCTAACAAATCTTTCCTTAAAAAAAAATAAAACCAAAAAAAAATACGAGAACAAGTTATAAAATACAAGAAAAAACACAAGTTCGTAATTACAATAGACGCTGTATATTTTTGCCTATAGGTCTAAAGCTTAATATTATCTATAATTATGAAAAAATATCTATGTCTTGATTTATTCCTCAGTTCTTCTTCTGCTAACCTTGCAGTATAATTTTGTTACTGAAATCCATCATAAAAAAACTGAAGACAACAAATATCCTTTAGTTAAATTAGGTTTATTGATATATTTTTATTTATTTGGTTACGCGTATGTAAGTGGAAGAAATATAAAGACGAGTAATCTGTTTCTGGATAAAAATTAGGAAAGAATATAAAGAAACGATGTGACATTAAGAGACATCTGTTGTCGAGTTCGGTACATCGAGATCTACGCTATTTATACGTACTCCTGTAATGCCTACGTAACTACTACGGGGGGACGCGTTCAATCAATTTTCTCAGGATATCACCTTGCTTTGGCTTCCACATCATTGAATACAAATAAGACTTATTTTTTACTATTATAATTGCGATTTAGAGAATGAATCCGTTTTCGAAATAAATCCGGAATTACTACATAAAAAAAAAAAAAAAAAAAAAAAAAAAAAAAAAAAAAAAAAAAAAAAAAGAAAAAGAATTAATTAAAAAAAAAGACGAAAAAAAAAAAATAGAAATATATAAGAAAA
>JAAAKQ030149610.1:0-12992 GCA_010016005.3 Zanna intricata
TATAAGAATTAGTTAATAGGCCTGCAATTTAAAAATAAGATGATTTAATTGTTAATCCAATGTTCTACACCGTTAAGAAAATAAATAGGTAATTTTTCTTGTTTTCCGGTCTAATAACTAGAAATAAATAAAAAAATTTTATATATTTAAAAAGTATAGACATGATTAATAATAATTACTATTATTACGTAATAATAATAATGACACGATTATAATCTGATCTATTTAAAAACTACAACACTAATTTAATTTTTTTTTTTTTTGTATAATAACAGTTAAAACAAAGTTGTGTTATATATTTACCAATGAATTTGACGTCTAATAACTTCAAAATGAAAGGTAAAATATCGATGTATGAGTAAGTAGCATATTATTTATTCGCTATCTTTTTAAAAATAAATTAAAAATCTTCATTTCATTACAGGAATTATCTTTAAAAGAGGTAGAAAATCTACTGTTAAATACTTTTATTACAATTTTACCTCTCTTGAACTTAGGTATTTTGTTGATGGGTCATTTCTTTATTTTTTAAATACGACTCAATAATTGCATAACTTTTTCACATGACCTTGTCCGGTTATATGGATTCGGTTTGATTGTAAACTGCTTTTTAATATTAACCAAACACAAAATAAAAAATTACATTCGTTTTGTTACGTGGAATAAATAAAATACATGTAATAATTAAAAACCACTTTTAATGGAGTGGTAGATTAACTGAAATTCGTATTAAATATTTCGTACTAGTGTAGGCAGTTAGTTTCCGAAAACAAAGTTTAATCGACACTTTGTTTTATAAATGAGATCCCATAGTAGTAGTTTATAAGTCCTACTATATAGTATATTTTATGTCGTCACATAATTTTTTGCTTATCGCAGCGGACATTTTTTTTATTTATTAAGATCTATTTATCTCCGATGAGATAAAAAAAAAAAACGCAAATTAACTAATACACTTTTAAATACTTCAAAATTATCGTTTAATGTAACTACTGTAATGTATTGAGCAGCAATAACAAGTATTGCTAAGTATGATATTCTGTACTGTAACCGACTGGATAACCACCAGGTCAACGACTTCAATATAAAGGATCACTGAACATCACTATGGCAAGGTCAGAATATTACTAACCAATCTTGTGACAGATCCAGCTCTGAGGGTACTAGGATTTACTCTTCCCAGAAGACAGTGGCACAACATCAACAAGATTCGTACAAATCATGGTATCACCAATAAGACCCTGAACCAACGGGGAGATGCGTAAAGCCCACTTGCGACCGAAGTGGAGCTGAAGAGCAAACGACCTGGCTCTGGTTGGTCCAAATACATCTTTTAGAAGCTCGTTACAAGAAATCCAGGATCTTACCTCCGAAGCACTGGAATGATTGACCCACTGTGACCTTGTGTTTGTGATAAACTACATACTTATCGGACATCCTCTTCAGACATAATATCGTTAATATTATTGTTAACATAATGTTGTTAAATTATTGTAAAAATTGCGAAGTTTGTAAGTTCATTCGTATATATTTACAGAATATGATGTTTATTTATTATTATCTAAACTGTTACTTAAAAATAATTTTTTATTTTCTGGATGCTGTATGCTGATTTTAGATTCTGCTTATATCAAGAAGATATTATTACTACTACCATTCGTATTATTTTTTTTTTCAGAATGAACGAACGGAAATGTAAAAAAGTGTCAGAAATATAATTTTAACGTCCTCTATCAAGGTAGGATGAATTTAAGGAGGTAAATTTGTTATTTTTCACGGTTTATTATTGACCTCGTTATACTAATGATTTTATTATTTGACAGGATATTTTATTTCTCTTTAATTATAAATTAGATTGTTTTAACGCGAGTTATTTATTTTTTATACTTTCTCTTTTTTTCTTCTAAGATGTACAGACTATAAAAATATTATTTCATTACCTAAGAAGTGAGACTACAGAGTTGTCTACATACAGAAAACGTACGGTGAAATTATAACCTCATCTCCTCACAGGATGTTGATGTTGGTTTTTTTTTTAACTTATATTATTGATACTGCGACCAAAGTAAACCGGATGAAGTAAATTGAATATAAACTCGTGGTGAACTTTCTACTTCAAAACTAAACGAAATAAAATTCCCTTTCAATATTTCCGGTAATTTTCGCTAACGTAATATAATATAAAATTTAATTAATATTCTTTACTCCTTCTTCTACTTCTTTATTTTTTTAATTCCATTTATGAACTTATAACAAGTATTTTAGTGGACGTAATTTTATTCTTTTAAAAAAGTTACCTCGTTCGTTTTCATTTTATTACTCATCGTTATTATCATGATAATACATTTTTTAAATTATAACGAAATTTAAAGACAAAAATAAAAGCTTATTATTATTATTATTATTATTCGTTAAGCTTTAAATTATCTGAAATATTTTAAAGATTTCTTAAGCGCCATTAACTTCGATCATGTATTATAAATTTTATTTCGTTTATTTTTTTGTATAATATCTTAAAAATGTTATCGCTCTTATTATTGTAATATGTGCGAGGAATGGGGAGAAGTTTTCATTTATTTATTTAGTTTAATCTCGTTTTTTTTTTTTTCAGAGTAAAATCGGCATTTCAATTACATTCTTTCTTTTTATAACATTGTTTATTATACACAAACTGATATTTTTATAGATTTAGCCGATGTTTAAAACAAGCAAAACTACACTTACAAAGAATATTTAAGAGTTTAAAAAATGGGAGAGGTCTTTGCTAACGAAGTGAAACAAGATTCTATCCCGGGACGTCGGTACATTCTTAGTTCCGCTATCTTTTCTTCGGTCTCCATTGAACGTAGGAGGAAAATGTAGGGTAATTTCCATTTACATTAGCCCATAGATTACGGCAGGTAATGTTATAGCACGGCTTCAGCAGCCGCTGCTGTTCTCGTTTTTTTTAAAAGAACAAGCGTCGTTCGTTCCTTAGTTCCTCCTTCTATATGCTTGCTTTTATGTGGAATCCCACGGAGATGGAGTTCCCACAGATGAACCGTCGCCTTGTTTCTTATCCTTGTCGTATTTTCGTGACGTTTATGCTTGTTTTACTATGGTTGTTTAACTGCCTCATTTATTGTATTTCTTTATAACGTTTTCGTTTTGTTGTACTGTCTAATTTACATTTATAACCAAAAATGTATATTAAAACACGATTAGCTAAATATAATATAGTATAAATAAAACTTTAAAAAAAAGTATTAACTTAAAACAGTTTCTTATTTTATTTTTTTTTATATGTTTATATTTCATAGTAGGTTTAAGTGCTTGTTTAATATAAATTTAAATATATTAACATGCAGTTATCATAATATCTACTGCAGTACGTTCTTATTTTGCTTGACTCCATTTTAATTTTGACGTTTATCGGCTATTTATTTTTTAACTCTACTTTATATAGAATCGTTATAATAATAAAAGCAGTGGTATTTTTAAGACGATTTAGGAAGCACGGCTTTAGAAAAAGTATTTTCAGAAACTGGGGTAATCAAGAAACCACCTGATTAAAAATAGGGTTTCCGGATCGTTTTACACTAGCTTCCTTTCCCGTGAGAATGCACTTGAAGACACCATCTATAGAAACATCACATCTAATTCTAATCCATGGAGAAGGATACGAAAAGATGGGTTAAAAAAGGATGATCAACTCTCAGAGACATTACAGTACGAGAAAAAGTTCTTATTCGGTGGAAAGCTTAAGGCCCCGTAAAGCTGAGGTTTCTTATCACAGACTTCATCTTTTGAGAAACTGAGGAATTTTAACTCGGATGGGAACACCATATTACTATCATTGATTTTAAAGCTAAAATCTATATGCTACAGAAAAATTGGATTTCCCCCCATAAATGAACCATCTATAAAAAAGAGGTTTTTTTTTTTTTTTTTTTTTTTGTAAATGAATACTTTCGTCCACTCTCAGAATTGTGAAGCACGTGGGAGTATCCGACTGAACTATAAAATATTTGGCCAGATCCTTTGTGGAGGTGACTCGTGGTGGCATACAATGACGTTAATTCTATGATGAAAGTAAATAAATGTGTTTAGAAATAAATTGTGTAAACATTACGTAGCTTTCTGTTAATTAACTATCTCAGTTTAGTCATTGTTTATTTGATGCTTCTTATTTGTTCATGAGATGCTGCTGAAAAAAATTTGACTTTCCAACGGGACATGCCATGGCTCTTCATTATAAAAAGTGATGAGACCACCGTAATCTTGGGTATGCTTTGAATTAGTATTCATAATACCTAATTATGTCTTCTGATTATGCTTTTAATACAAGAAAGTTACGGGAAAATGTATTTTATCTTAAAATTAGGCTTGTTACGACTGTTAACATGTTATTCAGGTAATATTTGAAAATGACTAATATCAGAGTAATCTCGCCCTCCCATTGAAAATTGTCAGTTTTGAAATCAGTTAACTGAACCGTTTTGGGTTCTCAGGGATGCGAAAGTTAAAAAAAGAGTGTAGAAAAAATCTTTCTTCTAGAAGATTAAACATAACATCTTATGAAATCTAATAACTTGTAATTTTACACCATCAAACTTTCACCATATATATTAGAACATGTGAAACAAAATATTTGTTTAAAAAAAAAATTATACAGAAATTAAGATTTTGCAGTGTTCATTGTCTGATACCGATATATGTATTGGTTTGGGCATTTTTCGTCTGTAATGATGTAGTGCTCTGGTGATATATTGCTCTAACTATTACTATAGTTAACTCTCGCGAAATCCCGCATCATCGATGAATAAATTTTGATCACCAATTAATTTTGACAATTACTTATTTTATTATTATATTATTTACATAATTATTATGATATCACATTATTATGAATCAAACGAGTTCTGTATCAATACTAAGTTTGAAAAATGTGTAGAAAACCTAATTACCTAACTACAATAATATATATATTTATGATCATTAGTATTTTATTTAATATTCTATAAAATAAAACAATTAATGTGAAGACGTAAAATTAAAAACAAATTAAGTTGACTCACTGGAAATTACTTTGACAAATCGGAACTTTGAAAAAAAAAATGAAAATATATCCCTATAAAATTGTTCACAAAAAATTAAGAACTTTATTCGATTGCAATTAACGACTCAGATTGATGATCTTTGCGAAATCGGTTGTGTAGTTAGTTCTCTAGAGAGATATTAAGCTTCTACGAGGAAAGATGGCGAGAGCATGAAGATTAGGGTTGATAGAAGAGGCAGAAGATGGTTTTGTCTGTTGGCTATACTAAACTTTATCGTCCCTCTGCGGCATAGCACTATCCTTGTTAATTACTTAGGAATCAAAGGCTACTAAGGGGTTAAGGCTCACTGTCCCTCCTAGATTCATTTGTAACATCCTCTTCGTCAGCACTTGGACCCATGTCGGCTTTTCTATCGCTTTAAAACCGAACCCTGTGATTGGCTGTCACCCTATTCTATTTTAACGATTTACATTCTAACCTACTGTCAGCATTTCATCTCTTTCTATTTAACGCTTTCTTTCATTTTAAAACTAGCAGTAGTGATGTTTATTACAGTTGTCAATGCTTTTATTTTGTTTAAAAGTTTTTTTTTGTCGAAGAGAAAACTGTTATCGTGTAGTTCTATCGTTATCGTATAGCGTAGACAGAACTTTTGCACCATGTCTGTCTTTATTCTCTTTATTTCCAGCTAAATTTTTGAGATCTTGATAGTTTCCATTTCCATTTAATTAGTTATAATTTTCAATATTTCTGGCCTCTTTTCTGTACACCTTCTTTTTCTTTACCATGATTTATATCAGTTCTTCTTTTCTTATTTTTTATCTCAGCCAATTATTTTTCCTGTCTGAATTGTTCTTATTAAGCTTCATGTTGATTTTGGCCATGTTGTTTTTACATATGTAAAAGATTGTTGACATCTATCATTTGATATAGGTATTTTATTATCTTCACATTTTATTGTACTTTACATTGTACATCATCGTAAGCTCTCTGCAGAAAGAGAGGTTAAAACAGTTTTAAGTTTAATTTTTTTACAAAATTATGTAAAACTTCCACTATTTACATACTTTTACGATTACTAGAACAAAAAAATTGACGTCTTGAACATTTCTCCGTTTGACTTACTAGGACAGGCAAATAGCTTTATTAAATGATTAAGCTCAATTGGGAGAGGAATCGAATTTTTTTTCTTACAGTTTAAAATCAGCCACAAATAAAATGTTATAAATTAAAGAGATACTTTTAATGCTAATAAACATTCCAAACCAACTCAAATATGTAGTAATATGTCGAAATCGTTTTCCAAACAGCCATTCAGCCTGTATTTACCATTATTCTATTTTATTATTACTAGGTTTTAAACATTATTTGTATAATTATTATAAGTAACGGAAGAAGTTTTCTTTAAAATAATATAAACTGACTTAGAAGGATTAATATTTATCTCTGCAATTTTTCCCTCAAACTTATGATATGTATTTTGTTAGTATTTGCTTTTAATAAAAACGAATCCTATCAGAAGAACAGATAATTTTTCTTAGTAGACTTTTATGTTAATGAATTTTGAATTTCACTAATTATTCAACGCAAGAGGACGTTATGAAATATCCTTTTAGAGATGCCAAACAACGACAAGTTACTTTGGTATCTTGTCGCTGTTGGACGTACCTTGGCGTGACCAACGCAATGGAATGATATTACATATTATTTATTACGAGATATCTCCGGGCTGAAGTTTACTTACTGCAAATAATTCATCTGATACAAACTACTTGTTCTGATTTTTATTACCAAACATAATATTTTTGTAAAAAAAGTAAATAAAACTATGTATGTATGTATATATATATATATATACATACTCTTATCTATTTGTTGATTTTTCCGTAATAAACCTTCAAATTGATGGCAGTTAAAACAAACTGGCTAATTAAAATTCAATTATATTTATTTAAAACTAGTTTTAATATATTTCTAGTGTTTAAAAGTGAAATTAATTATTTATTACATTTTTTTTTTGTTGTAAATTATTTAATTCTTTTACTAAATTACACATTTTCATTGACCGTTTTGCCTGTACCCCTCAGATATTTTGAAGATACGAATGTTTGATCTGAGAATGATCATGCTTTTTTTATAAAAAAAATTTATACATAAAACTATCTTTTGTATAAAAGTTTCAGGTTAAGTCCTTGAAAGTCTTTTAAGAAATATTTAAAAACGTACAATGGAGAAGAATAATTTTTTCTATACTTTATAAAATTCTGATAGGTCATTTATTAGATATTTGTTTTTAAACTCGAAGTTATTTAGTATTTAGTCATACAGTACTAGCTATTTATTATAATTAAAATGTAAACTGAAGAATTTATCCTCCAACGTAGATTTCCTAATGCAATAAATAGAAAACCTAATAAGCATACTCATCCGAGTGATCGCAAAAATCTGTTGATAACTATATTTCTTAATATTGTTTCGTGAAATATCAATTGTTTAGTTAGTCAACGAGAAAAATTAGAATCTCTCGCAGTAACCGAATCCTTTGACGTCATAGTTATCTGGGATACACACTTCACTGACCGGAATTATCTTCAAATTCGGGGCTTCCCTACATATATCTATATATACAAATCATCTGGATGGCAGTGCAGATGGGGGTACCGTTGTCTTAATTAAATGTTCCTTAAGGCAACACCAACTGTCTGGATCACTTTTTCTGTTTAGCCTCCGGAACTACCATAAGATATTACTTCAGAGGGTGATATATATGAATGTGAATGAAGTTTAGTCTTGTACAATCTAAGGTTTATCACTCCTGAGGAGTGTGGTTAATTGAAACCCAACCACCAAAGAACACCAGTGTCCACGATCTAGTATTCAAATCCATATAAAAGTAACTACCTTTACTTCAATTAGAACCTTGAAACTTTCGATTTAGAAATCAGCTGATTTGCGACGTCGCGTTAACCACTTGACTAGCCCGATGGGCTACTGTCTGGATCTGCACAGATTCGATTCATGGGACCTCGGTCTAGATTCTGGGCTGACTGAGGCCTATCAGATTTGTGGTGTACTCTCCTCCTCGTCATGCGATATACACCTTTTCAATAGCAGCCTTAGAACACCGTACTTCCCATCAGATTGGAAGGTGTCTGTAGTAGTGATGATTCCGAAACGAGGTTAACCTTGGCATGTCATGTCTTCCTACAGATCAATAAGTCTTTTAACGATTCTGTTGACGTTATATAAAATATTGTTTCTTTGATGATTATGGCACATTGGAGAGGAAAAGTTTATTTCAGATCATCTATTTGGATTGAGTAGTGGACAGGGCTGTCAATGTCATCACGAGGTTCCTAGAGGATAAGAGATTCTGTTTGGTGGCCTTAGACGTTCAGCAGGCCTTTGATAAGGTCTGGCTGCCTGGTCTACTCCATAAGCTCAAACGCAACCTTCCTTGATCATCCTACATGGTTTCGAAAATTGCCTTGATGGGCATTTTTCCCAGACAGATGCAACGATGAGTTTTCTGGATTCTTTGACATTAGATCAGGGGTTCCACAAGATTCCGTCTGGAGACTAGTCCTTCCAATTATCACTGCGAACCTTCCGGCTATAGATCGCGTCTCTGACGCCTCGTTTGCTAATACGGTAACCCTGGCTGTTGATTAAGGCGGACAATTAGCCTCAGGGTGTCTCCAATCGGTATTTCACTTGTTCAGGTTATGATAAATAAAACGTATAATAAAAGTAAATCACAGTGAGTCGAGTCATTAACCACACTTCTCAGGAGTGGTCAACCTGAAATTATTCAAGACTACTCTTCATTTACATTCATACACATCCTCCTGATTCATCCTCTGAATCAGGAGGATGAACGCCCGAAACTACCGTAAGGTAGTTTCGGGCATTAAACAAATAAAGAATGAGTCGAGTCATATTACCTTTGTGATGAGAAGTGGCGACTGTCCTTGGATCCATCTAGACGACATTTCGAGAGCGTCTCAGATCTGACTGCGTATGGTATCTTAGGCTCCTCTTTATCCGTCGTTTAACGTGAAATTGTCGTTTTTCTAATTAGTGCCAATTGAGATAAAAATGGAAACAGCTAAACCAAATATAAGAAGCTTTATTGATTATTTGGCTGGAATTCACACTTGCAGCTGCCAAACAAACTTTTAGAAGGCGATTCTAAAACCGATTTAGACATATAGAGTTATGCGGTTCGACGAGCAAGAGTAACATTAAAATTGTACAACGTTTACAGAGTAAGTTTAAGAGAACCGTTGCAGAGGCACTGTGGTTACCACGGAACTTAAAATTCACGACTACCTAGAATTACCTTTTGCTCATGAAAAAGTCAAACGATCGGGCTCAAATTAATGGACCGATTAGATTATCATGTGAACTTTCTAGCAGTTATTCTCCTGGACAGTAGCGAGAATGTCTGGCAACTGAAACGCCTACATATGTTGGACTTAGGAGATTCTGAGTAACTCTTAAGCTAGTTCAATATCACAAGTGTTATGAACATCTTTCTATGCGTTGATGAGGAGTCTAGCCTCTTTCTGTCCATCTCCTTAAGCTTTTTATGTTATTATTTGTTTGTCTTTATTGTTTATTAATGTTACAAATTTTTGTTTCTTTGTTTTTTATTAGACCTTGGTGAACTCTTGTATCTATGTGGTCTTATTCAGTGCGAATGTGTTGTTTATATATGTATGAACTTAGTATATGAAAGTACGTGTTCTTTTTATTATAAATATATCTTTATGTGTACTTAGGTTTTATTGAGGGTATACGTTGGAAACTCATCATTATTTGCTTTACTTGTGGTTCCTTATTCGGAAACTTATTATAAATAAACAAATTGTGAGGCCAAAAAAATTGTATACTGTGTAACAATTAGCTCTTAGCTGTCTATGTGTAAAATATATTTAAGAGGATAGAAAGACTTATTCAATCTTTTAACGTCAATCTTATTCTTTATTTTATCAAACACTATTTTTATATACCAGCTACTACTGTTTTTTGAAAATATTATTATTATTACAATTATTACACAAGAAAGCAGTGATGAAAACCATTTAGATAAATTAATAAGAAGGTTTTCTTTTTTAAATTTTAATTGGTTTTTAAATTCACTGAATTTTTTTAAGGACTAAATCGCTGTGTGTTATTATTTTTATATTATTTGCTTTTAAAATTCTTTTCCAGTCTTGTTTTTCAGTTTTTCCTCTTTATATTCTTTTTTTCAGAATCATCATTTTTACTGACGTTAAAATAAACGTTAGCGGGAGAGGAATTAACGTAATGAAAGTATTCATCTCTGTGATACTTTTAAAACGTACTTGAGAGGACTAAATTTTATTATGCAGGAAAATTTTAAAAATTCAAAAATACGTTTCTTTCGTTACTGTTATCAGTAGATTATAATATTTTACATATATATTGCTATTCTCGTATTTCATGTAGTTTTGATTTTTAAACTAATAACTATATCAAATATCAGTTGCGGTTTCAGTAATTGCGATATGTGTTACACTGCTTTGTTTACTGATATTGTAAACTTCTGGAATTTTGATGTTGGAAATGAAGTTGAATGCCCTCTTCTCCCACTGTGATAAATAAGAAAACTAGAAAACGATACAGTCGGTTGAAACCAAAAACCAACCGACTAACCGATGGCCACAGGTGCACGTTCAAACCGGTTGAAAGTCTGTTGTATCCGCAAAGCTTGAGTTTTGTACGCTCGTGTGGGTTTGTATTTTTTGGTTTAAACTTCATCACTTTTTCATTGTCCAACATACGGACTAGATATTAAATTAAGAATTATTAAATATTTTTTTTAAATATTAAGTATGTTTTATGAATACTGTGCTATATCAAATAATGTTCAAAGTTTATATCGCAAATTAATAAAAAGTGGAGACAAAAAATAAAATAAGATGAAGCATTGTATTTGTTGAATCTATACTATTCCCTAAGAATATTAATTCACAGAATGTAAATAGTGCAGATATCAGTGAATATATGCTTTGAACTTTATGATTAGCTTGTAGATGATCTCTACTACACAAATTGTATCGTCCACTCAATATGGTGGTTAGCAGTCTGAGTTCTAGATCAGCCGGTCTGGAGTTCGTTGCTGGCACAATCTGACATTTTTCACCGATTATTTCATATTTCTAATCCTGCTTGTTAATATACACATTTCTCATATCCGATATCGTAATAAAAGAAGTAATAATAAATAAAATAATTTAGAAATAAGAGTTATTTGAATGTACATTATTGATTACTTTACAATATAATTTTCCTAACTAAGAACTTGCTAAAAAAATGCAATAATATTCTTCTGTTTTATGAAGGTCTATTTCAATAAAAAAAAGTCGCAATGCAATTTTTGAATCACGATATCAGCTGGATAATTTACTGCTTACAAATAATTATAATTTCAAATTTTGTTTATACTGGAAAGGATAATTGTTACTTCAGAATTTGACTGGTGCGTAATTTTTGCTCAAACTAATTATAAAAATTATAATTATATAAAAAAACTATATTTTAGTTTTTTCTTAGTGTTCTAAATAATGATGTTATTCAAAATCTAAAATTCATTGCGTAAGTCAAGTTTTTACCGTGTATTCAGTATGGTTAAATTATTTACCGTTGTGCACCTTACTTATAATAGTCGGGCAATGCGTCATATCCGAAAAGAAGAACTGAAATTTAAAATAAAAATTTAATTTTGAGTAATTTTTATTTTGATATTTACTGTTAAAATATTTAAATGCAAACAATAATATTCAATCTCTTCTACTGAGCTGAACATTTTTCCCAGCGAAGGGGTATTCTCATATTTATGTAATAAACCTGAGATATCTGTAGTACTAGTTGCTTTTCAATATATCCGTGTAATGTAAATATTAGTATTGCCAGATATCACCTGCATCTTGGTGTCAAATTCGAATACTAATTCTGTTATGTAATAGTATATTAAATTCAGTGACGAAGACGGTAAGGAGACCACAACTTTCCTTTCATTCTAAACAAATGGCATGAGATGTTTAATTTTAGAATTATTTACTCTTTTTTTGGAGGGAGGATTAATTTATATCATTTGAAGCCAGTGACGATTATACCACCAAATGTATTCGGGTTGCCGGCCTCCGTGGCTGAGTGGTAGCGTCTCGGCCTTTCATCCGGAGGTCCCGTGTTCGAACGAATCCCGGTCAGGCATGGCATTTTTCACACACGCTACAATTCATTCATTTCATCCCTCTGAAGATATACTTAATTGTGGTCCAGAGGTTAAACAAACAAAAGCGTTAAAAAAAAAACAAAAGAGTTAAAAAAAAAACAAAAAATGTACACGGGTTAACATAACGGATATAAAAATGTTACTTGACCTTTTGTTAGTACAATAGATGAAGCCATTATACTAACTTTCAGTGGATAAAACCAAGTAAAAAAGGAGACATTTTTGTGCTTTTTTATGTAAATACATATATTTTAATTTTTTTAAAAATCAGTTCTCCCTTTTAATAAATTTCTGCGTTAGATATTTACTTTACGTATAATAAATTCTTTATTTGTATTGATAAATTTTATTGAATGTAAAATGTACTGAGTAAATTTTGATAAAGCTAATTTTTTAATTAGGGTAATTAAGATAATTTGATGTTCCTGATATCAATGCAGATTTTTAACTTACTGTAATTATTAAATTTATGTGCATGGGAAGGTAAGCTTTAAATGATAAAAGGTAAATATTAAAAATTAAAAAACTGGACTGCCAAAAAAACCATAACTGATGAAAATTGCCTTTATATAGAATAATTAAAGAGCATGCTTGTGACAATTCTGTGTACAGTATAATTTTTTCTAATTTTTCCTTTCCCGTCTATCGCTATCGGAGATCTATAGCTCTAGAAGGGAAAGTATTGTAAT